>LQNK01001261.1:64724-80403 GCA_001586405.1 Phoebis sennae
AAATCTTAAAAATTGTCATACCACCTCTACTTCGAAAATCCACATAGTACAGAAATTTGTAGTCCACGCGGGCGAAGCCGCGGGCGGAAAGCTAGTACTAAATATAACTTGTTTAGCTATTTTTGCCCTGTCAATGTAAAACTCTGCCTCTTACCTTATGCCCAAAGGTTGCCAGGAAGAAGAAAGGTTGCCTGTGTAGTGATAAAGCCGTCTTTGTGCTATACTCCCTTTTTTATGTTAGTGTGTAACTGTGCCTTGTATTTTTTGTAGTAATATGTATAAAGAGTGCATAAATAAATAAACTGATTGTTTTACTGTAGGTAGTGTATGTTAATTGTTTAAGGTCCGGTTCCTATAAACTACGGAACAACAGATACGAACCGTTTCCATTAACGAACGATTATAATTAACTAAGTTTGGTAGTTATGTTAACGCCACGTTTATTATAGATGTGCTTTAGACTTACGCCTAGTAGGATATCGTAAAAGTCCGTAAGTAAAACGATTCATTTTTTATAAGAACTGGGCCTAGGTGGGCTGCCAGCACATGAAAATTGTGCTTTATCTGTGCTGTCACTGGGAGTAGGCTCGGGCTTAGCTCCTTGTCTTGAGTCCATTACGTGTAATCTTACTAATATTAAAAATGCAAAAATTTTTAAATAATGCTCATTATTGTAAGGTGTTATATTCAAAAGAATTCATTTAATTTAATTAAAAGTTAGTGAAGCAGTGCGCAAAAGCTAGTGTTATTATTTGTGCAAAGCAGGTGAAAATAAAAGTAATTCCCGTGTGGCGACGGGTAAGAATACATGTGTCGCCACCCCATTTCTACCCGTGGGTGTCGTAAGAGGCGACAGAGGGTAATTTTGCTGTATAACACCTTCAGCTACCAAAGAGTGGGAGCCGAGCATAGCATGATTGGGCCAAGCACGCACCGGTGTAATTACCACCCCCCCCAGTAGAAAACCGGCGTGAAACAGTATAGCACTGTGTTTCGTACGGTGAGCGGGTGTCCGGAGGCCTGTATTCCCTTCCCATTCCTCTCCTGTCCTGTTCTAGTCCTCTCCCAACTTCCTTTCATTAATCCTCTCTTCTTATTCCCTCCCCTTCCTTCAAACTGGCAAGGCATTTGCGACAGTTTACTGTTGTGGATGTTCATGGGCTGCCGTCAGTCACTTAACATCAGGTGAACCGCATGCTCCGCTTGCTTGCGAATGCAAATTTAATTTATTTGATATGAATTGTCAGTAAATAATGCTTTGAATATAATTATTTATTATTATTATTTGGCACGGTTCGAATAATAGTTTCTGTTAATTTAATAGCTATGCGTAAAGTTTCGCTCTTAGCACAAGTCATATAATCTGAATAAAATGATAATAAATTAATTGAAACTGGCACAAATACCTCCGAAGGGAGTACCCTTCGCTGTACTGAGATCCTACCTAAACACTAAAACAGACTTTCTAACAATAATCAGTTAAAAGAAAGCCTTAGCTTCGAAGAAATTAACAGCTAAAGTAAAAAATATATTCTTTACCTTTTAAAATGATTAGAGATCTTTTTTAGAACTCCTTAGAATAAGAACCGTTCCTGCATAAAATATACAGATTACATTGACTTTTCAAAAATTTAAAAGCGATACCCGTGTAACAATAACATTTAGACCATAACGAAGCGTCAGTAGCAAGCCGAGCCAGACTGCGCACTTGCTTGTTTTTCCTTGCTCTTGTAAAATACGAACACTGAAGGACACATGCGGGCGGACTTTGAGACTTCACATTTTTATTTACCTGTATTGTTACGCTGCTCTCAAGTAAAAGCATTTCATATGAAACAATGTTTTATAGCTGAGTAAATTGCCTGAAAATTATACTGGAGCATAATTGAATTACTAACAATTTCCAGTGAAGAATAAATGACATTTCCTTGTGCTACTTTCTAATTAAAACGAGGCTTTTATTGTTTCTTTTAATTATAATTTCTAAGTCAGTAATAAAAACGGGGCAAACTGTTCTTCAAAAAAATAACTTGACTTTTAAGAATGTATCAAAGATTAATGCAAGACTTCTTTCTAACATCATTTATAATTTACTAGATCTTACCCACAACTTAGACTGCGTAAATTTTACTGGTAGATCTTACAAGAATAGTACGCTTTTTCGGGATAAGACATAGCCCACGTACTTCTCCATAAGCTTTAACTATATTTGCAAATTTCAAGAAGATTAGTTGACTAGATATAGCTTAATGAAGTAACAGAAATAAACTACTTTCCTATGTATATTTTGATCCTCTTATCGAACTAAGGCGGTCTGATTCAAGAATCTCCTGTAGATTAAATTGAAATTAATTTTATTTCAATTTTCAAACTATCTGTTATCTTTACTATATTTTATGTAATTATAATTCATCCTACGCAGTTATTATACTTGCAAAACGTAACACAGAACACATTTCGAGCGAAGTACTCCCACAGGAAAGATGTTGTGGAGAGCTAGTTGAAAATAAAGAATGTTTCAACTTTAATCTGTGTTTCAGTTTATTTTATCTGTGCAGCGTCCCAGATAAGATTGAATAGAGTAATGTTTTTAAAAAGGAATGGCAACGTATTTCACTGGAAACACGACTTGTGCATCAGTGTCCCGCACAATGAGCGCTGACGAATACCCCTGGTTAAAAGATAAATTGTTCGGCGAAGATTTTTTATCAATTTATTAATGGATTCTGGCAATATTTTAGCAGCTTTTTTTATTCACCTGACTGTGGGTTTTAAATATATATCTTGTACTTGAAAATTTATAAGCCGATGTATAAGTTAATATTTATTCTGTCAAGAAAAAAAATGTTTCTGTCTATATTGATAAAAATATTGTTATAGATATACACTTTAACTAAACGATCGTTCTAAGACATCAACTATACATATAATTTCTAAAACCAAGGTTCTAAAGTCGAATTTTATCTTGAAGAATCAGTATCTTTCTACACAAGAACAGTTTACAAATTTGGCATACCCTTAATCACCCCAAGGCACTATATATCACGCCTTTATCCCAGGACTACAATCAGGGTAGCACACCATTATTTTTTCCTTTTATAAAGTCTGATAGGGATCATAAAGCAGATCACGTACATGACCATAAAGGAAAATAGATCAGTAAAACATACGCGGAAATATGCGGCTGATAAGCCCACTAGTGGACGTGGCACTTCAATAAATCATGAATCCAATCATCCTCCTTTTGTAACTAGAATCGGTCATCGCTCCTAGGGGCTTTATTATAACATTCAATATATGAATCCTAGAAGTGTGTTATTGTTGTTTTAAATAAACAAAATTATAACCTTTTCTATTTTATGTCTATTTATTTTATTATTATTTATTTCGTCAATCAAAAAACTGAAAAAGCAAAGCAGTAACACACATTACAAATATACAATGACCAATCTTCGAGAAACTTGTAAGCAATGTTACTAACACTTTCAAATTCACCCTTCCAAATTCAAGAATTAATATTCTCCACGCTATTTCGGTGCACTCTTTGCAATTTCAGTAGCGAGTGATCTGTTACACGTGGTTGCATTTTCATATAAGCATGCTCGGTTCGTATTCATTGAAAGAAATGTCATCATTTTTGTGTATACATTTTCCAGTATCAAAATAGAAGAATCAGATCGACAAGAAATACTAGGCTAATTCATTGCCATAGGCTTAATAAAGGTAATTAAAAATCCGTTTATACTTTTACCTACAAAAGAACCTTTTACAAATCTTTAGTTTTGTTGTGTCAAAGAAAAACATAATATAAACGTCAATAAACTTAACATTGCCTTGTTTTTCAGTAGAACGACTAATTACCCGGCTAATGAGCCGCGCAAAACAATTAAAAGATTTTCCGGGAATTTCTTCGCGGCTTTTTCCTGTGGAGGAATGCTAATCGTTTCATTTCTACTTTTATTTGAGGGAATTTTGAATCTCGGTTTGAAGACATTGAAAAAACTTTAAAAAAATACTAAACTTTATTTAATTAGAAAGTTGAGCACTTGTTTCGCTGATGTTTAAATAATAATGTAATTTTTGGCATAAGCAGTAGACTTTCCATAAAAAGTTTTGGCTGCATAGTTTCATGGAAGTCCCTGCGGATGCCTTCGTTTGGTTCATTCTATATCATGAGAATACTCTCTGGTATAGTTTCGCACTAAGAAAAAATCGAATATAATAAAAACAATACAATTATTTTTAATCTTTCCTCTTAATAATATATCCGTCATATAGACATTATATGATAAGAAAGGTATGGTAAAGGAAAAAAAATGATAACACTGAAAATAATATGGTTTCAATCAATGGTCATTCATATGAATATAGGAATTTACGTTATAATTATAAATTATTGTAACCTATCATTAATAACAATAATTACAAACGATGTTGTACCTCTTTCTGTAATGAGTTTTCCAAAATCTATTCAATACGTCATAAATAACTGGGGCGTTATCAAAGACACATTAGGCGAAACTACACGTCCGCTGGGTTCCATTCCTGAGATAAACATAGGCTCCTAACGGGTTAGATCGTAATTTATATACTACCACAAAAATGAATCTACCTGTTTTCTCATTAATAACTGCGCTCTGCGGTTTCACCCGCCTAGGAGCGTAATCCAATCTGTGTATGACAAATAATCAGAAAGAATTTCCTCAAATCAACGCGATAATTTCAAAACCTATTTAAATAATTACTACTTCTTCTATGCCACAAAGATATCCTTAAATATAAACCATCTTGTCTTGCTTTTTGTAATCAATTGTCTAAAATCTGTTACATACGTCATCATAAATAACTGAGGCAACGTTATCAAAGATACATTAGGCGAAACTACACGTCCGCTGGGTTCCGTTCCTGAGATAAACATAGGCTCCTAACGGGTTAGTCATAATTTATATACTACCTTAAAAATTGCTCTACCCCTGTTATCTCACTGGGCTGTTTTGACCCAACACGTTACAAGTATTTGGGACACATAAATCTTTGAAATTATTGCAAGAGGACAGAAGGGATTTAGGGTTTGATTTCGACGGTTGACTAATGGTGCTTTGTGATTAAAGAGAAGGAAAAATTATCACTGGTTTCGGATACGCCAAATTACGCTTTCAAATAAATGGTGTCTTTTAGTATTTGCTTTTCTTCTTATTTAATCTAATACTCGAATACGTCAATAATAAAGATGTAAAGTAACAATAACTGTAAACAATCCCGTCCACAAGAAACACGCAAAGAGAACGGGTACGTTGTAAAATGTAGCGTGCTAGTCGAATCACAAGAATGGAGAAATTTTTCACGTAGATGAAATACTATGTCATTCTGAGATGCTTTTAAAATATCTAGAAATTACAGCTGAAACTGTATCCTCTATTAACGTCTTAAATTTTGAGAGCTGGAACCATTTTTGGGGAGGTGTTTGAGGCAAGCTGAAACCTTGTCTGATGCCTATTCTTTTATACCCTGACAACTGTAGATCTGGCTGGTGAGTAGCGGGGCTTTTATTAGACCTGGCTGGTAGAAAGTCCTGTCTTTTTGTATATACTATATTTTAGCTATACATAATGCCCTATTAACCTTTCAAGTTGCCTCGAATAAATTTTATATACTTATTTATGTTTGTGCAAGATATTTTTGGACGAGCCTGGCAAACTCTAACTAAATAGTCTGTCATATTTTTTATTATTTAAACATTAAACGACAAAATAAAACATTAAGCCTCAAATATATCATAGATATTTTCAATTTTCGGGCTTAATTTAGATTTAACCAGGTCTATATTCCATGTCGGGATATCATAGGAGAGGCATCATACAAGTTTTCAACTTGCCTCGATCACCCCCCAAAAGTAGTCCTAGCTTTCGAACGATTATAGAAATAATGTAGACAGAAGTCTACTAAACTAGAATATTCAAAAATTCATGTAATTTACTTGACCATTAAATACTGATATATTTACAGAAAAGATCATAGGCTATAAATATTAAATATCTTCTTACAATCCCCTCAACAAAATCCCGCACAAGAACGAGTAAAGAATACCATGTAAGTCGAAATGGAGAAACATTTTCAGTCGAATGAAAGAAGTAATTCCGAGACCCATTTTAGATACTTCGTAGGAACTACACCTAAAATATACTACTATCTACGTTTCGCTCATTTCAACTCAGGTATTAAGAAAATGTACTTTTGTTCTTAAGCGGTATTAATATTCAATATTTAAAAACAAAAAAAAACAGCTAATTGTTCAATAATCCATATAATCATGTCTATAAGAAAAACGGAAAAATAAGATGTATGTAATAAAGAGAACCGCGTCAGTCGAAATTCAAGAATGAAGGAAAATTTTCAGATGAATGAAAGAAGTAATGCCATGGCAAATTTTAGACATTGTAGAAATAACAGTTGACACCGTATCCACGGCCACTGTCAACTTTTTACGTCTGTCACTAAACTAGCATGTTCAAAAGTTGAATTTCACTTGACCTATATTTATATTAAAAACTTGAATACCAAGATTAAATATTGCTAACTACTCAATACTTTTATGTATTCCTGTCTATAAAACACCGCACCAAGAACAACTATAGATCTAATAACGACCTTCGTGTTTATCGAAACACAAGAATAGGAATGCTTTTTAGGACATCAAATAAGTAATTTCGAGACATATTCAAGGTACTTTGCAGAAACTATAACTAAAACATCTTCTATCGTTTTACTTCTGTCCACTCCTAGCGTATTCAAAAGTTGTATTTCACTTGACCTGTATTTATATTAAATAAAGACTAACATGTAATACTAGAAGTATCTGTGAGTAATACCGTGCCAAGTTTCATATTAAGTTTTAGATATCGTAGCGCTCACACAGAGAATTCTTTATTTCGCCTCAGTCACGTTTCCAACCTAACTTACATTGAAGTCTTTTGGACGTATTAGATTTGCTTTAGCCATTTTTACTGAATTATTTTGTAATACTAAGAAAGACATAGTGTTTTTATTTAACTATACGTGGTCTATTTTTAAGTGGTAAAAATTCATCGTATAAATTGCTAACAATCGTAAAATAAAATTAAATACAACCGGTAGAAGACCAAAATTTATATTGTTGTGTCCTCAATAAAATATTACAAAAGTTATACTAATAAAACAGCGAATAGTTACTATTGTGTCCGCGTTAGATATTTTTAGAACAATGAACACAAAAAGCAAATCGGTACACATCCAATTTCGATCACGGTATACCGTTAAAACGTTTCATGTATAAAAATGTGTGAAATTCAGAACTAAAATATTTTTTGTATGTTTTTTAACAAGCGTTCTGTCCGCAGCGAAACGGAAGTGTTGTTTTCTAAAACATTGCTGTAGTGATGGATGATAAATACAAAATTGAATATGACGTTTTGATGAATTGAATTTATTTAATTTCCAACACATTTATAGGGCAATATTCAATTAATTTTTTTCTCAAAATATACCTTATAGATGAAAAGAATGTCCAATAAGTTGTATATTTCTACAAATTCTTAGGATGAAAACCATTCGATATTCTTTACGTGGAAAACGTAGAATTCTTGAAACTCCAAGCATAATTTGCAAGACGCAAAGTTTGCGGAGAAAAAGAAATGTGGTGATACGAAGCACTAGTAGTGAAATGTTTTTAAATAATAAAGGATTCTGAAAATGTCCTCACGCCGTTAAAGAGACGTGACGAAACAAAGTAAAAAAGTGTGAAAACTTTAACCCGTTTAAGCTACACTTCTTAAAAAGCTAAGATTTACGACGCCGTTTTCATAAATATGCCAATCTGCCTTACATATTATATTTTTCAACGTTGGTCTCGTGGTAACTATTTCATAATTTGTTGAGAGTATTAATTAATATGTTGCTAAATATCTTTCGAAAAGACAAACTGCTCGCATTTGTTTTCGGTAACTTACGATAGATTTTCATTATTGAACAATTAAATTTCAGTTTACTGAACGGCTAATCTTAATGTTACGTTTAGATTAAATGTTATATATCTATCATTGCATTTTTTTTCAAAAAATAAATAAAACTTCAAAGATTTTCAAAATTAGACACTTTACTTTTATTTAATTTTATTTCAATCGACAGATTCAATTATAAGGATGAAATCTCTCTGACAAAATTAACTAATTAAATGAAAGGAAAACCACCATAAACTACCTCATAGACGCAATTATAGAGTATTTATGGAAGTTCTATGATATTTTTTAGAAAATCAATGCAATGAATGCAGTTTTCTCTCCTATCAAAAATAAAGGAATATTTTCTTTGAGTATTATTTTCTACAGTATTACAGGTACCAATGTATATAAATTCAATGTTTAAAAAAACCGAGTAAATAACGATGATTAATATCTGCGACAACGACTTAAACTCATGTAAAATATTCTTCCTTATTGTTTGTTATTAACTCTGTCTCAAATATAACATAGGAAGTAACTGGGATTAACTTGTAGGAACAAACAAACAGCACTTTTGGTATGGCTTTAAGCTTTCTGTTTGAATGTGATGTTTACATCTTGATTCATCTTTAAATCTAACGTCACTGGTGAAGTGTGGCGAAGTACGAGGGTTAATTAAACGTATGTAGGATCATATTACTCCTCCAACGTAAAGGGGGGTTTCTCGGCCAGTCGGAACCAATGGACTGGCCGGATGTTAGGGTCCGAGGATTGATGTTTGGAAGTGGAGAAAACATTTCAACATCACGTTTAAGAAATTGTGACGTCATCGTGACGCCGCAAATGTACTATTGTTCTTATTTATTATTTATTAGACACACCCTTGGTTTTTCATCAATACTTACATATTTAAAATTATAAGGAAAAAATAGCCTGGATTATAAATCCTTTTTAAGTGTGCACAGCACTCATGAATAAAGCAATAAAAAAATGGAAAAAAGAACAAAACATTCTTATATTAAAAAAAACATAAACATCGAAAACTTAATAATAAATCTTATAAAGGATATGGATAGTAAACAGTTTTATATTCATGTACGTTAATGCTTTGTTTACATCGTTATGCGCAATATTTTTAAAAGAGATATTACATTGTTGTATGAGAAGTTTAATTAAAATTTGTAATTTTTCACAATTTTTTCGGAATAAAAAATAATCTTTTAATTAGCGACATAAAAGCAGTATTTTTAAAAATATGATTTATAAAGCCTTAACTTTGTAAACTTGTTGTATATACAAAATAGGTAACAATAGTTGCCCAAACATATACATTTCCAGGTTACATTAGGATCATTTAATTTCACTTTAATAATTTTTCCACTACGTCAATAAATTATTTAATAAATAAACTTTTTTTTATCTATCTAACTGGAAATAATATGTACATGTTCATATTCATATTAATTTATTTGTATATTTTTTAGACAACCAAATACACGACCGAATGAAAACTGATTGGAAAACTGTGAAATATCAGTGATTAATATTGACGTTAAAAAACGAATACTCTGTAGCCAACATTAACTCTATGTAACATAAAAGTATAAATGTTTGAATAAAAAATTTCTACCCAAAAGCAAAATTTATAGAATACCAATAAATAAGACAATAGGTGGATCGCTAGAATGGTGCACTTGTCCTGGCCAAAAAAAATATAAATGAGACAAAATAATTGTTTATTCCATACTCTTAAAAACTTTGACGTCTCATTCAGAACAATTTACAAAAGTAAGATAAGTTATTAATATCATTTTCTAAACACCTCTTATAAACAAATGTATAAAAATACCTTTACAACTTTAGCATGAGCCCATTCAGAATATTCAGAGCAATTTACAAAAGTGACATGAGTTTGCCATTCCTCGCAAAGAATTGGGGCTATAATAAACATAAATAATGACGCAAATTGTTATAAAGGCCTATCACAAGAGCACTCGCCACACGCCACGCGACATTAAGCGCACTCACGCCGGATAAAGAATACAAACATTCGCATAAGGCCGCTATTCACTACGAAACATGTTGCGTCGTAAACATGCTAAATAATAGAATCATCTTCATGGTACTTTTTAAGCACTTACGCCACAGTACCACGATATTCAATACATAGAAATGAAATGAAAAATTATATCTACTACTACTAAAACATAGTATCTACTATTATTGTTTATTATTGTTATGTGTATGATATCACATGACATAATACGATTACATAAAAATATAAAATCCGCTACCTAAAAAAAAGGAACATTTTCGCTTAAGAACGTCTTAAACGATTAATTACAACACCTCTACATAAGAACCGCAAATACTATAGGAAATTACTAGGTGTACCGTGCAAAAAAGGACTATAATATCCTATAAATAATGACGCATTTTAGTTATAAAGGCACATTAGAAGTTCCGCACAAGAGCACTCGCCATACGCCATGCGACATTAAGCACATTCACGCCGGATAAAGAATACAAACATTTTCATCAGAGCAGTCACTTACGTTTTACTGAACTTACGTAAGGTACTACGTCGATCTTTGTTAAGTATATTACCACTTATGACTTTATATGAATAATATTTCCAATCACTTAAATCAAGTAACATAAAATATTGCATATTCACGTTAAACCACTCAATGAACAAACACTATTCCAAAAAATTCACAAATAAAACATAACATATTATCATTCCTCGTGACGAGGGGGTTATACGAGTATACCTTTAAAATAAGTAAGCATATAGTTGTAAAGTCATCACAAGTACCACAGGAACTTCACCACATTACACGATAAAGAATACAAACATTACCATCAGACCAGCACATATTATGACCGCTATTCACTAGGGACCATGACTCAAACTTTTAAAATGACAGTACATAGTGGAAAATATCACATTTTATTATTTTGAGATGCAGTTTATGAAATCACAATACTTATGTATGGGAGAACCCAAATCGACCGCAGCGCTCACCGTGGCTAAAAAAGCAACTTACCCCAGACGATTTGTCACTTTTTACCTTTATTACTGACCCGCGCATGCTTTTAAAAATATATAAACATGCTTATAAAATCATAAAAACATGCTTATAAAAGCATGTTTATTTATATTTAAAAGTTCGCGTTTATAATAATATAAACTAGCTTTCCGCCTGCAGCTTGGCCGCGTGGAATACAAAATTTTTTACTTGGTGGTATGAGAATTTATACGATTTATAAATGTTTGTCTGTAAATATATCTTGTCAACACTTAATTTTTGAAAAAAACCTCATTAATAAACATCTATTTTTATTTTAAAAGAACTATCCAATAATTGCGATTTAATAACTGTTTTTTCTTAAGTCCAAATTATATCCCTAATGAAATATAACAAAAGTGTCACTGTTCATATTTATATAATTTCAATAATTCTATTTGAAATATTAATATACTCTTAGAATGAAAAAAACTTGTATGTTTCAACGCACTTAACGCGTATTTGCTTATAGACGCCAATAATACCTTCTGCATGTTGGTTAGTCTTTATTGTGATTGGCCACTATGACGGTAATCTACTCTGAACATCAAGAGAAGGCAAAATTTTTATTAGAAAGTATGTGCAAACAATATTTAAAAAGGTTCAACTTAATCTACCTACGCGCATTGATATTTTTTGATGGATCGCTTTGAACCCTCATATTTTTTTTGTTTGTTAACCGATTTGAATGAAAGAAACACTAAAACGTCTGCGGGGCGTGCCGTAATATATTATCGAAAACCGCATTTAAATCGGTTGAAGTTTTGTTTACTTAATTTCTGTGATGTCCGCCATGAAAAGCGCATCTATACTAATTATTTTTATGGATTGTGGCAAGTATGTATGTATAAAAAAGATAAATATTAATAATGATGTTATAGATCTAGGTAGAAAACTAATAAATTACGTTGTACCATTGGAAATTATTGTTTATTTATTGTTTCTCGTAATCACAGTAAGCTATTTGACATTTCTTAGTCCGCTGTAATGGCAACCGCTAGTTGGCGTTGTCATCGCGAACCTTGCCAATACCCCGACATGGAACTGCAATATCTTTATCTATACAAAATGTATAAAATACGAACCATACTCCAGATATCGTCGGATATACACCCACCTATTTGACACCCCCCCCTCCCCGACCGTCGTAAGCTCTCCACCGATTTCACTAATTTTCGAACTCAACATTTTCTTTTGTCTAACCTGTTTGTCTATGAAATTTACTCATATCGGACAAGTGATACAAAAATTATTGGAGGGCAAAGTTCTTCATACTTACATTCAACATACAAAATAAAATTGCAAAATCGCCCAACCACCTCACTTCGCGCGGTCAAAAACATCTGACACCACACTCTGGCAAACATGTAGGAACAAAGGTTACCCCCTGCGAAGTTTGCTCTCGCTTTAAATTAAATTAAGAGTTCTCTTCGCATTTAGTGCTTTGTATCGTGAAAAGAAATGTTTCACCAAATTAGCAATTATTTTTACATTATCAACTCCCTTTCCAATATTTTTTGTTTTTATTAGTGTTACAAAGCTGGTTAACAAATGTTTGTCATCTACTCTATAATATATATTCTTTGACTTTTTGGTAACATTCATGTCAATTTTAACCTTTTAGACATAGACACAAGATGCTATATACTTAAAGTAAGTAAATTACTAATAATATAATAAAAGAAAGTCAGTACTTTTCAATACACATCTGAACCCGCTCCAGCAAATGTGTGGAAACAAGGATTCCTCCTGCGAAGTTCGCTTTTAGTTAATTAAGAATGCTCTTCGAATTTAGCGCAATGTGCATCGCGGTAGGAAATGTTAGGACATTTTTCTATTAAATTAGCCATTATTTTTATATTATCTCCTTACTTTTCAATATCATCACTAACATCGATGTATCCAACCCTTACTTACAACTCCCATTACAAACGAACTAAATCGATTGGCACCTCAGCAAGTCGAAAGTCAGAACTTTTCAATACACATCTGACCCCACTCCGGCAAATGTGTGGAAACAAGGCTTACTCCTGCGAAGTTCGCTCTTGGCTTTAAAGTTAATTAAGAGTCCTCTTCGCATTTAGCGCAATGTGTATCGCGGCAAGAAATGTTTCACCAAATTAACAATTTTCGTATTTACTTCGCATCTATTTAATCAACTAACGAACAAGTTTGGTGCATAAATACTACTTGCTCGCCCCGAGCTAGGCCTCGCGTTGTAATGTATAAATCAAAACATATGGTATATGGTATACGTGATATGGTACTTTTTATTGGTCTGAAATTAATGCGAGCGAAGCCCCAACCAGAAGCTAGCTCCCCTGACCGTACCTGAATCTCAACAGAAAACAACAGGAACTGCGCAGTAGATGTTGTAGTTCACAAGTGCACGCGTTAACACAGGTGCACTCTCTATTCCTTTACTCTCAAGAAGATAGTATCTTACATAACATTATGATACAGGAGCGAAGCCGGGCCGATAGTCCACACATAAAATAACAATTTATAACGTATCAACAACAGTCTGAAGTTTGATCAGTGACCTTTGGCGAGCCGCCCGCGGCGCCACGCCTCAAAACAAACGAAAGACAGGTGCGGAATAAAGCTTAACTTAAGTTTTGTACTTTTATCTTGGCTTATAAAAATATTTATGACCCGCTCTCGATCCTATTGTCCTTTTTCTTTTATTTGCACGAGCCGAACAGTAAATTCAAAGAGGCTTTAAGCATTTTCTAAATTACTAAAGGAATTGTAAATACATAGAGTTGAATTGAATTTCTGGTTTAAAATTCTATTTCAAGGCAGTTTTCTGAACTGGTTTCGGGATAAATAGAGTCATATTATGAATCGCCTTTTGTAACACAAAAGAAGGTTTCTTTTTAAAATAGAACTTGAATTGAATGTGGACAACACATTCTTGAGTAAATATTTTTACGCAAACTTGAGTAATTATTTTGACAGAAATAAGGACTCGCTGTTAAGTAAAAATGTAATTGATTTTTGTTATGATATCAATCATCATCACTTTTCTAATAGACCATAAGCCAGACACAGTTTTGGGAGACCAAGTCGCTTCATAGTAACATCATCAATAGATAAGTATTATCACAATTATCTCTAGTATGATATATTTAATATGAGAAATATTTTCATATAAACAATTAATATACAACGCTTATTTAATTTTAATTATTAAAATATTCATACAATTATGTTAAGAAAAATGCGAAGCTTCTAAATTCCCAACAATAAAGCTTTAGAATTGAATCTTGGCTGAATGTAGCGTGAATTTGGAATATCTTCGATGACAAATTCCGCCGCACAAATACGCCAAAAAGTACGTAAATACAATACATTGTTCCGGAGCAAATATTACCTTAGAACGTTCCACGAAATACCAAATAAAATAGAGGAAAACTTCAATGTTCCAGGGTCGCTTTTGTCTTTTAAAAGCGTTAATATCTCGGCACTTTTTGTTCAGGCGCCTCATATAACGGAAATTATGTTAGAGTAGAGCGTTTTCCTTTTTCACGGAACCGATAAATGGGCGGAATTATTAATGCCGTGTATGCCGCTAGCAGCTGCGAGCCTCATATTGATATTCTTAGAATTTCCCTAGAATGTGACTTATCTCGGCCCGTACTTCATCTTTATACATATATTTTAATAAAATATTGCAGCGCATACTTTTCGTTGCACTCGTAATTTTTAATTATATATCGTTGATTGCATATTAGAAATGTATGGAATATTTTACATCATATTTTCCAATACTGAGAAAACACTTCAATAACAAAGCTTACATACACACATTACGTAAGTCGCTTGTAATTCTGTAATTTTAAGGGTAAGAGCTGAGAGCGTTTCCAGCATATTGTGCAGAATTAGGTCCCTTTTGGCATATAGTTAGCATGGCATACATCAAGTGTTAATATGTTTTTTAATTGTATTATCATCATAAATGTAGTGTCATGTCTTAATGTCAAATAATGTTTTTCATTCTTTCTTGTAAAATTATGATAATAGCTCCCCCAGACCGATTTCGGACATGGTGGCCAATCTCAAAAGAGACTAGCCAGCTGCACAGGAGATATTATAGTGCACAAGTGTACGCACGAACACAGGTGCACTCTCTTTTCCTTTTACTCTCATTACCCGATGGGACGGCAGACCGACACGACCGGAGAGAGATCAGGCGCAGAACCGACGGCTTTACGTGCTCTCCGAGGCACGGGGGTGTTCCAACACCGCCAACTTCCAAACTCAGGGCTGTTACTATGATTTCTTTGTCAGAAAAATCCAAATAACATTTTTTGGCCCCACCCGGGAATCGAACCCGGGACACCTCGATCTGCAGTCAAAGATGCAACCAGACCAGAAAATTACGATAATAAGCTACAACACATACTCTTAGTATTGGTATTTTAAAATTTGACCTCAAACAATTCAAACAAACATCGCTTTGAGCTTATCCAAGTCGCACCTGAAAAATATTCCCACGTGGCGTGAATCACCAGCGTCATACAGCGCTGTAGCCTGTAATCTTCTACATAAATGATTTTTAATCTTCGCCTGATAGTAAACAGCTATGTGCTACAAAAACCCGAGCTAGATAGGGATTTATGCCGCAAT
>LQNK01001261.1:95741-139935 GCA_001586405.1 Phoebis sennae
GTTTCTTATGCTCGATCAATATAAAGCTGTCCTCCGTTGACTTAAGGTTGACATTTGTTTGTTTTGTTTTCGCTTTAATAGTAATGTCTCTGTACGAAGGTGCATTAGTCGATTTCTCTCGTATCGGCTTGGGTGACCTTGAACTTGAATGCAATTCATACGATGCGACGTTGCACGCAGGAGGTCCTTGTCTCTCATGTTGTTCGGTGCATTCAGTGCATTCTGTCGCCACGGTGCACGCCCGTGCCGTAGCAATAGGTGTGAGCGGTTGTATTGATGCATTCGCGTGCGTAAGAGGGACCTCCTTAGCCGAGGTTAAGGTACATTGCGTTTGTAGATGCAGCAACATACGTTTTACTTCATCTATTTCTTGTTTCATGATAAGATAAGATGTCTATTATAATAAACAGAAAATTTAAAATCGTTAAATTAGTTATTTTTACTTACAATAGAAAATCTCTATATTTTAATAAAATTTTATATTAATCACACTATCAATGTAAATCTAAAATCGTATTTGAATAAAATTTAAAAACTTTAATTTCTTTTTTCTTTCTGAATATAAATATGAATATTATAAGAAATGAAAATCTGATAGTTTGCAACACTCAACTTGTATTAACATTGATAACAATAAACATTGTACATAATGTATACCAGTTCCAAGAATCAAAATACTCAATTTTCAGTCGATGAAACTTACACTCTCAGATCCAGCACCATAACAGCAGTAACTTTCATTTTTATAACTGAAATTTTTGAACTAATAGGTAAAAAATAACCATAATATAACGGTTTTACACAACAATAAAACCGATATTATGTGCCGAGAGGGGAAACATACAGCATTATTATGAAGAAGCAGTGTGTACTTAGCCTTAGACACGCGACTGTCTGCATAGATTATAGAAATAGTAGTTGCAATGTTCACCACTAGCTGGCGCCACTATCAATACCAGCAAGGTGATGTAGGAAACGACATCATTGTCCAAGTCATAGCGTCTTCACCAGGAAGTACTTCCTGTAATGCTGTATGTTTTCCCTCTCGGCACATAATATCGGTTTTATTGTTGTGTAAAACCGTTATATTGATGTGCCTCCGGAAAACATACAGCATTATTATGAAGACGTGTTTGTTATCTGCTGGTGAAACTAAAAGAAAACACAACGCTATGATGACTTAACAAAATGAAAAATTTGAACATTAAAATTAGCCCAATTTTAAATTTAATTAACCAATTAAAAACATAAATATAGTATACTAAAGTGTAGTATGGGATACAAGTTAATGTAATAACTTTTTAAATCCGGAATAACGGATTTGTTAATTTATGTAATATAAAATTGATGAATAGAGATTAATCATTAATATGACTTATCTATAATGTTTTACATAATTATATTGAAAATCTAATTTCGATTACATTACGATTAATTGAAATCTAGATAGTTCTATCTTATAAAGGTTAATGCTTAGAAAACCTAAGAAAATCTAAATTTTTCTAGTGACAAAATTTCATCTATTGATTGATTTTCTATGAACCCAACAAAAGTTGGCGTAGACTTTTATCTCGGAGAAGCTTTAATCCGCTTACCATGAGAACACTACGCACCCAGTTTCCATCTTATATGCGATACAGCTTCATATATTATTATTAATTGAATTAATAGATTATTCAAATTATTAATTTCATTTCTTACTATTATTATTAAGTAAAAATAGGAATTAAATTTATTGGATTAATATTTTTGTAACGATTAAAAAAAATTTATATATATTTTCGTTCATAAACTTTATACCAAGTACATATGACTTAGTATTTTCTCGTGTCCATTTCAACGCGAACACTCTCCATCCTAGTAAACGTCGGATTCAAGACAGTGTATAAGAAACCGCGTTTAAAACCCTTCAAAGAGTATTTGATTTAATACTTATCACTTGTAACTCGGATTGCCGGTGTGCATCTTTTATCCAAATCCTTAATAATGGGCATTGTTAATCTAAATGCTGGAAACAAATACACATCTATTAATATACGTTAACATACATAGGAAGATATATTCGTCATTATCAAACGAATTATTTTTTAGCTTAATTTGATATCTTTTAGCTAATTCAAAAAAATAAATTCAAAAAAGTTGAACATAACACTCGCTACGGACCGAAGCTAGCTATAATAAATTAGTTCTTATAAGGGCTACTTCCAATAAACTATCAAGAGATAGTTTCAATAATGTATTTGATAAAAACTCATAATAATTGTTAGATCTTAAAACCATAATGCTTTAACAATTTGTGATTTTTAAGTCCATTTCAATTTAAGAGTATGTTTAATAATAAAGGACAGATCGATTTTCTACATGAGATCCGCGAAAAATAAAAATAGCATTTTTATGAGTTAGTATGGTACTGTCTGACAATTTATCCTTAAGCCGTCATATATTTAAATCTAGCCACAAAGCAAACGAGATCACCATTTATAAGGTCATCTGTAGACAATACCAATTCGTGAATTCTACTAGCTAGTTTCTTTTATGAGCAATAAAGAGTCTGTTAGAGCGTATTAAGAGTTAGAGTGTAGGTTGAAAGTGTGGAAAGTCGCCACCTTTCTGTCACAATTATTTTCCTTCCTCCGAGCACTTAATTATTTCGCTCCCCTCCCCCCTTTACCGAAACTTAGCCTCAGTGTTTGTGCTTGGGGAGGAGGCCCATTATTGACCATCATTTAGCTTCTCTGATAGGATTATGCTTATACCAGTAATGGAATGGGCGATCCAAGTCCGTGAATTACAGGTCATGACCCATGCAACTCGTGGATGCTGGTGGTTAGACCATGAGGGCTGTATTTCCATGGTTTGCCGAAGTCATTCATATAGTTTATAGATCAATCTTTGCAGTATATCTATCGATCCACAGTTTTCTACATTTGCTTTCTCCTATACTATTAACAACCCTATTACCGGGTAACCCCACTGCGGAGTTTGGGTACGCCTTTCTGTTAACTGCGTGACTTAAAGTAGAAGATGCAATTGGCCTGGCTTTTCTATTGTACCTTACCGCGTGGTAATGAGGGGATACTGTTACCTTGTGCCGATCCAAGGTACATATTAAACTCATGGTCAAACGCCACTATGGCATTCACCCCCTCGTTTCGATTGAACTATGGCTTTCTCCACTGTATAAAACTCTATTGCAGTACCACCACCTGCGGTTGATCAGACTCCAGACATTGTCTTTTTCATCATACCGTACTCCCCAACCCAGATCTCAAGCGTCCGCCGCTAGGAAATGAGTGGTAGCTTTGTTGTGAATGGGACAACTGCGATGAGTGGGTCCGCGCCACCCTATCATCTTGTGCCACAAAACCTGGGACTGGCTTTCCCTCGACTTTATCTCCTCGAAACTTCCCAGGAATATCTGCGTGCATTTTATACACACGAGCCTCCGAGGCTTTTTGCAGCACTTGTGCTATGAATTTGTCTCGTCCCATCGCTGCTTACAATAACAAAATTTCTCACAGTCCGTCAATTTGTGCCGAAATATTCACAATCATGCGTGCGTGTTAGAACGGACTTTTGATATACCTGCCAGCCCAGGTCCTCCAAGTGCCTCACGGCTTCCGCAGCCTGACGACATACTTGGACTGGCCCCAATTGATCAGAAGGAAGTCGGCTAGAGACATTAGCCCTCGACAACCTTTTGCATGCAGGGTCTCCACGACCCATTTGATAATAGACCTGCCAGCCCAGGTCCTCCAAGTGCCTCACGGCTTCCGCAGCCTGACGACATACTTGGACTGGTCCCAATTGACCAGAAGGAAGTCGGCTAGAGACATAAGCCCTTGACAACCTTTTGCATGCAGAGTCTGCACGACCCATTTGATAATATACTTGCCAGCTCAGGTCCTCCAAGAGCCTCACGGCTTCCGCAGCCTGACAACATACTTGGACTGGTCCCCGATACTCCGATGGTCCATGCGCCCGATTGAAATATTATGCAGGCGAAGTGTCCCGCTTTATCATCCAGTGTTCTGGTTAAAAATCATTACGCGAAAAAGTCAATCTGAAATGTTTAATGGGTAGGTACAAATTTAAATTTATTTGTTGTTAAATTCTCGGAGGTTGAAAACCAGAAACACCAAGGAGTCTTTGTACTTTCGCAGAAAAAGTTAGCAGATAAAATTTGGCGTTGTTTAGGATCTAATCTATCTGGTAGATATCGCTGCTGAGCGATAAGGCCGCCTATTTGTATGCGCTATTTTTTTTTTTTTTTAAATGTTTATGTATACTATCATTCATGATCTTATGTACAATAAAGTGTTTTATTATTATTATTATCATCTAAGACCTCCAGACATTCCAGGATTGACTATTGTCCGAGTTTGTATTTTGTTGTTGGCAATATTAATGGAGGCTTTTTGATAAGATATAAACAAAAATTTATTATAGTTATAATTATATAATCGTTCGCATTTAACGATCAACATTATAAAGAACCCCTGAAATATACTGGAAAATCGCACCGATTTTATAACTCATTTCTTTTTATTATTGCTAATCTTTCTAGTTTTAAGTTTAATAATTAGCAATTGTATTGTAGCTAATATTTGACGGTATCTCGAGGATCAAATTGACTATACGCACATTTACAAAGATATAGATGATACCGAATCTGCATATTTTCACCTTGTGATTCATGTATGTTTTTATTTAAAAACAGAGGGTTATAGCCAAGAATGAGGCCATACCCAGCCGGAGGCATAAGGTATCCTATCCTACCGAATACCCGTTTTATTTTATTTATTTATTTTATTCTTACTACTACCACTTAGTGGTGCAATGTTATTACTAGCAAAATATAAGATTGGGATGAACCATCAAAAGTTTCGGCCCTCTTTCTCAAAAAAAACCGTTAAAAAGTGCCTTTGCATAAACAACACATTCCAACGTAAATTTTTAAACTACAAAAACGTTAAAAGACGCGCATGACTGTCAAACGCTTGAAATAACGACTATGCTACTTAAATTGAATATGCAAATTAAATTGCTACAATTCGATAGATTGGTGCAACTATTTTCCGATTGCAGATTAGTTTCACTTGTCAATGAATAAGATACAAAATTGGATATGTATTTTGTTTAAAGGGTACCTAAAAATATTATTATTCCATTTCCCTTGCATAATGACTTGGACAATGATGTCGTTTCCTACATCACCTTGCTGGTATTGATAGTGGCGCCAACTAGTGGTGAACATTGCAACTACTATTTCTATAATCTATGCAGACAATCGCGTGTCTAAGGCTAAGTACACACTGCTTCTTCATAATAATGCTGTATGTTTTCCGGAGGCACATCAATATCTATGTAGCGGTTTTCGCATTGTTGTTATATCTCGATGAACGAACAGCAATACGTTAATCGCTGTTTGAACTTCGATCATTATTCAATTAAATTTTGAATTCGAAAATAAAATGTTACATAAAAACTTTGGCAGTATCGAATTTTCGTCTCATCCGTGTATTATTCGTAAAAAGGGGTACACATTTTTTTTTCCTTCACGTTTGTATAAATAGCTATATCTATACAAAGTGGGACGACATTAAATAGTTTAGGCAAGAGTGGATATATATATTTTTTAATTTCATTATTTCAAACACTGCTGATCAGGATAATTGCATCAAACTATTTAAAGCTAAATTTTGATTGAATCGCGTTTGAAAAATTATTCGTGCATTCATCTGAAAATGATTGCTATAAATGGTGTTATATATGCATAGATTTTGGATATCCACAATCATAACACCGCACTATAAATCCTACACAGGAATAGGTCGATTGTTTTGTAGCAGACAAGTTAGTTCGTAAATTACTGGCTAACAAGAATCCATCCAATTTATTGCACCACACGAGTGCGGCCGACGGCGTCGTGTTCAAATTCACATCATTTCTCTGCACTGCTCAAATTAGTGATGATCACGAAATTCGTTTGTATCCAGGTATAATTATGAACAATTATTGTTTGTAATTGTACCCGCGAGATATAGAGGTAATTACAACTTAGTTTTGTGTTATATTTGGAGGAAATTATAAACACAGGTTTAATTTTATCAGACTATCCTGCAGGATGGTTTGTGATCTAGAAATAGGCTTTTGTCAATTTTCTTTGGATTTTCACAAATACTATTAAGCCAAAATACTTAATATTTGATCAAATATTACTATTATATTTTAAACTTCATTTAAATTTCAAATTAAAAAAAAATATAGCATTCTGCACTTCTTCTACATCAACTTTTACTGTGTCAAATTTCTACGTCCCCGCAATTTTCGTAGAGATTGATACAAAATTTTGGCTTAACGTATTTATTGATCCTACTACTATTATAAAGGCGAAAGTTTGTAAGTATGGATGTATGGATGTTTGTTACTCTTTCACGCAAAAACTACTGCACCGATTAAAATAAAATAAAATAAAAATGTCTTTATTGCAGTAATAAGTGTACAGGAAATCATAGAGATATGTAACTTAGAGTAGGTACAGTTCTAATAGCGTGCTGGTGAGACCCAAACTAGACGATAGTCTGTATCTTGGGCCTCAGAGTACGTAGGACTTTATACAAAACGATTACAATACAGACGGAAATTCTAAACAATGACAGACAAGATTAATTATTAAAGGTTGTATAAGAACTAGAATTAGAATTTATACAATCTTAGGAGCAAGAAAATAATAATATGCAAAAAATAAAATAAAATAAAAGTAAATGAGCAAGGAGGCGGTTGAAATATGTGTGTTAGTGCGAGTGTTTGTGTACAACCAAGATAGACAATTAGACGAGATTTTCAGTGTCCTCATATGAGAGTTGATAGAGCCATTTTTTTACTATTTTTCTGCAATAAAAATTACTGTATTCTTGAAGATATTTTAGTTTGCATACTTTATTGTAGGCATGTATCAGTGAAAACGCCGGACTTCTTCGAGCTATTTGTGAATGAGTTATTGGAAGGGTAATTGGAAGGGATTATGATGGTATACATACAGGTAAGGGTTCAGAATAACATATAGGCTACTTTTAATCCCGGAGTTGCCACGGGATCAGACGTTACGCGGTTGAAACCACGGGGCGCGGCTAGTTATTCATATATAGATATAGATTTGAATATTCACAATCATATCACCGTGTTATTAACCCTATACAGGAATAGCTCGATTGTTTTGTAGCAGACAAACTTTGTAGTTCGTAAATTACTGGCTAACAAGAATCCATCCAATTTATTGCACCGCACGAGTGCGGCCGAAGGCGTCGTGTTCAAATACACATCATTTCTCTGCACTGCTCAAATTAGAAATGGTCCACAGATTCGTTGGATCAGGTATAATTATAAGCAATTATTGTTGAGATTTCCGCTCGGATACAATAATTCAAACTTTATTTGGTGTTTTTTTGATAAATTACTTGATATTCTAATGAGCAGGGGTTTCATTCTGTGCAACCTTTTCTTACAATGGGTCTATAAATAACATTTCAAAATTAATCTTTACTTAATTATTAGATAAAGCATAAAATAATTCTTCATAATTTCATAACCTTCGATAATGTTGCCCATTATTCTAAAAAAAAACAATCGATGCTAACAAGTTAATCTTAAATAAAAGTAGCTTTGTTGCCCGTTTTCTTAATATTAAATCCACGTCATATTTCTTGAAGGCATTATTTTATAATGAGCGTCTTACACAATCTTTAAATAAAACAAAAATGCTTTGTATACGTAACGAGCATCCTTTTGTGCTATTTTTTTCTATTACTACGGTTAGCGTTCTGGTAATGGACGCCATTTATTTTCATAAACTCGAGTCTAAGATGCTCTGTATATTAACAACAGTGGCTTAATAGAATGTACATAATTTGGCCGTAAAAGCGATCCTCAAAAGGCTGATATTTTCTTAAAGTTTGATCTTGCAGAAAGAGCGCGTGAGCGAAGAACCTGTATGCGTTCCATTAAAAAGTTAATGTTCATACTTGTTGGTCGTCAGATTTAAAATGTATACGTAAGAACAAATATATGGTAGAATTCATGTTGAATTAAGTTTATGAAAAAGAATCTAGTTTAATGGAAACCTTAACGTAAGTTCAACGAAAAACGATTACAGGAAATATTAAAGCTTTTTTAGATAACTTGAATTTATGACAGCTATTTACATAACGACGTAAGTTTTTGTCTAAACATTAAATATCACCAAACAATTAAACTATACAAACAAAGCCAAATATTTGAGCAAAATTGCAAAATTTGTACAGGATAAACAAAACACTTTAAATATCAAAAACAAAGAAAACATTACAATAAAGCAGCCACACACAACGCCATAACAGTTTCGCGGCCCCATATCCGTTTCATATCTTTCTTTTATTACGTACAAAGCCCAGATAATGTGCTGTGATCATACGATGTTGCCACATAATCAGCACTCATGGCCGCATAAATAATTGATGGCCATCCCCAGCACTATTCTGAGGATATATGTCGCTGGGTGAATATAATTTCCTTGCGGTTAGCTTCGCTCTTCCCGATTTCGCAAGAAACTGCTCGCTTGTATGCATCGTGGAAATACTTTTAGTACGGCATTTCGAATGAGTTCAAAAGATGTTTACTCTTATTTTTTCTTAGAAGTAGATACTAATAATTACAAGAACAGCCGCATCAGTTTAAAATCTTCATGATTTAATAATAGTTATAAAATAATTCAAATTTCTCCAATATGCTAGTCGATGCTTTTTTATTTGATCTTAAATGATTAATCTCAAGATTAATTATGTAAGATCAGATTAGATCAATCTAATATGACTAATAAATAAAAAATGCAATTTGAAATTTACGAAATTCTGTAAGAATGAAAATTCTAGCTAGCCTAGATTTTGAAGGCTGTCTCTATCGAGAAGGATCGGCTCGAAACTCGAGTAATTGCTCTCTCCGTAATGTTTTAATACAATGAAGAAACAATTGAAAAAAAAATTGTTTACAATAATTTGAATTTAACAGATAATCCAAGCAAATGTCCTAGATATTGAAATAATAATGGTATAAACTAATTTATAGCTGGCCTACTACGCTTCATTATATCATGAACACTGAAAAACACCTCAATCGTAACACTGTACTCACATAATCATAAAATATAATAAAGGATTGGCTCGGAGAGCACGTAAAGCAGTCGGTTCTGTATCCCATCGGGTTATGAGAGTAAAGAAATAGAGAGTGCACCTGTGCACGCATTATAATATCTATAATAATACCCACCATGTCCGGTCGTGAATTATTATAACAATTTATTGAAAATTTTTAAACATGTACTAGGAGTTATTGTTAATAAACTCCAATAACCGGTAGACTGTGAAATGAATTCTTGCTTCTAAAACGAAAATTTCCGCTCTTCATTTGCTCCATGACATCGCTACGATCTTCAACTTTGTTATTTGAATGCGCCGTAATATTATATCGTCTCAAGCAATTTTAAAGGAAAGCTGGCAACTGCCACTGCTGCTGCAAAAACTGCACCAATTGGATTACGTAATCTAAACCATCTGAACTCTAGACTTGTTTCGCCAAATAAAACAACAAAGCGTATAAACGTTCTCTTGTCTTTAAAACCGACTATAAAATAAACAAAATTCAACTTGGCTAGTTGGCTGCGAAAGCGGAAGTGGTGTGAGGAAATTATCTATTGTATAGCGATAAACACATGAATGGGTTATAAAGAAAATAAGAACCAGTTGTTCTTTCCATTCATGCTTGATTTATTTATAAAGTTTTGAAATGTACTCACTAAATGATTTTCACATATTATTTAACATATACTAAACGAAACCGTGACTGTTAAAAATAAATAATTAGATCCCGTCATATTTTGGTGTTTTTTTCAAAATTTTCTACCGCGTCTATGATTTTGCTCATAACTTTTAAAAATGAAAATATTTTAATGTACTTTTTTTTAAATTTAATCACAAATGCCTATTCTATCTAATAAAAATACCATTTGAGGCATTATTTTCTGAAAACTATTAAAATTAGCATTAAAAGTTATTTTTTTATTCGTTTTTTATTTTTCGTCAAGTTTAAACCATTAATTGTGAAAAAATAATATACTGCACTATAATTGCCCATAGTTTTAAAAACTTGCTCAGTTTGTCTAGTTCCTAAAAAGGTATAATATAATTAGTGTTTTATAAGAAAAATTTCTTTGTAGGAGCGAAAAAGCTCGTCACGGTCGGAAAATTGATATTTTCCATAATACGTCTATGTCCCGATTTAGGCAGCTTAACTAATTTATATCATTTATACAACAAAAAAATGCTTATGTATACCGTAATGTAGACCATAGCACTGTTCAAAATTATAAAATTATTTTAAATTAAGACTTTCGACTAAGTACATACCAGTTATCGCAAGGTTAAAAACTCAGGTAAAAAACACTAATTATATTATACCTTTTTAGAAACTAGATAAACTGAGCAAGTTTTTAAAACTATGGGCAATTATGGTGCAGTATATTATTTTTTCACAATTAATGGTTTAAACTTGACGAAAAATAAGAAACGAACAAAAAAATAACTTTGAATGCTAATTTAAATAGTTTTCGAAAAAAAATGCCTCAAATGGTATTTTTATTAGATAGAACAGGCATTTGTGATTAAATTTAAAAAAAAGTACATAAAAATATCTTCATTTTTAAAAGTTATGAACAAAATCATAGACGCGGTAGAAAATTTTGAAAAAAACACCAAAATATTCATAATTTTTACAGTATTGCCAACCCTGACATAAAAAGTACATTTTCTTAAAGCTGAACATCAAGCCTAACCACAGTTTACGGATTATCCACTATTTATGACAGACCCTGTATATATTTAAATTATGAAAGCACACAATGTTTTTTTTATTTAACCTTCATTTCGCTCATTTTTGCATGCAATAATTTAACTTTATCTGCACTATTCGCGTACAAAATTTCATCAAGACCGGTTAAACCATACTGCAGATATCCTCGGACAATCCGCTTCGCTCGGTCAACTATAAAAATCGCAGTGTTACTTGTAAGAACAATACTTAGCACGTATTAAAAAAATGGCAGTAACCAAATAGGCAATAAATAAACAAATTTCCATCTCATAAATCCAGTATAACAACAAGAAAACTGCAAATTTATGCAGATTTGATTGCGAGCCGCGTGTCGTCGGCATTTTTAAGCGCTCGATGTTCTACGAGACTACTTCATGAGCGTGTTTATGGTAATATCTTAAATCGTTATTATTTTTAAGGAACATACTATCTCCTAGAGAATAAATGGTTAGATATTTAAATAGTGAAAGGGTGGTTTTTTATTTCTACGAATCTAAATGATAAAATGTTGATTAAGAAAGCTTGGATTTATTCATATATGTATAGAAGTGTTGTTATGGGTACTTAACAATAAAATCTATACATATAATAAAATCGTAGACTAGCCGTGTCTGTACATTTAATATTTTCAAGAAATAGATAGTGTTTCGTGTTTCATTTATGATTCTAAACTCAAAACAATGATTTTTAGAATTTTTGTCTGTTTGTCTGTTTGTCTGTTTGTCGGTTTGTCTGTTTGTCTGTTTGTCTGTTTGTACGCAGTCAACTTCGAAACGGCTTAACCGATTTAAATACGGTTTTCGATTATGTATTAGGGCTAGCCCCCCGGAGGTTTTAGTGTTTGTTTCATTCAAACCGGCTAACAAATAAAAAAGATATGAGGGTTCAAAGTGATCCATCAAAACACATCATCAATGCGCGTAGGTACATTAAATTTAATCTTTTAAGTGTTGTGTAAAGCACTTTTTATTGATAAATGTAGCCTTATCAAAAATCTCGAAAGTAGATTACTATAATGGCGGCTACTACTACTAAACGTACGTTTCTAAATCTTAAAAAATGTCATACCACCTCTACTTCGAAAATTCACAAAGTAAGTACAGAAATTTGTAGTCCACGCGGGCGAAGCCGCGGGCGGAAAGCTAGTTTATAATAATTTTATCATGATTATCAATTTGCCTACCTCAGCATAGTTGTAATATTATTTTATCTGTGGCGTAGGCATGTTTAAATTGTAAGGCCACCTGGCAAGCTACTATAACAGTTTCAGGATAGTGGGAAGAACGAATACGAAAATTGGTTGCAGTAAGATTATGTATTTAAAACTGCATTTCGTTATAATAGATTTTACCGTAAATTCAAATGAAGAGTCATATCAAACCTAATAAGTCTAAAGTTAAATCTTGAACAATATTCTCCATTTCGTTTCTTATATTACTTACAGCTACGGATTTAAATATTACATGTTTAAGTAAATATCAAAAGAATTCAAATTGAAATTCTAAAAACTACAGTAGGTACATGAAATAGCAAATGACGAAAGATTTCGCATATCGTAAAAAAGTAACTTAACGTTTACGACATCACAAAGTCAAAGTTTAACGTCTTCAAAAGTTCGGAACTGGTACAAAGTATAAATTATGTCAAACGCATTTCAATAAAAGCGATTTAATGTTCGTCCGTGTTCAATACCTCAAGATTGTAGACGGATATTTGGCAAAAGGCCCAAAGATTGCGGCTCTTTGAAGAAAAATTAAAAATCTTACGGTTAAAGAAATATGTTATCAGATATGGAACTGATACTGCAACGTCATTGCTCGCATTCATGAGATTAGATACAATTTCTTATAACTATCGTCTTACTATCGTAACCGCAATAGAATTCTAACTTGATGAGGGCTGAAAAATGTATGATCTAGCCATAAGAAAGTTACAATTGAACTTCTATAACCTACTCAGAAATAACATCATTGTTTTCCCTGTGCATCTATGTTTCTGAGAAAATTGCAAGCAAAAAAATTGAAAGATTATAGCAGAGATCAGAAATGAAAAACATTTTTTTTAATAAAACTAAAAGTCAGAAACGATGATAAAATTTTATGTTATTTAAACTTAATTTAAAATATTTTATTACCTCATAATTTTGGTATGTTTAATTATCTAAATATCCTTACATGAATCAGCTTGCTTGACAACTAAGGGTATTTATTCAACAGTTAATTAATTATAAATAACAATTTGAAAGTTGCACTTTAATTAAGTTTAATTTACCTAAAATTCCATTTGAATGTATATTTTTATATCTTGATCTTATTTAAAAACAAAAATCCGACGCCGTAGTTTAATTTGCATACACACGACAGGGGTGGCACGACAGTTTTTTTAATTTACTCTAGAGTAGTATTATCAGATTTTATCCTTACAGGAATCTGAATTTTATCATTTAAGTTGGCGTCGCCGGAGCCTGGCAGCGGCAGTTGGCGTCAGACGCCGCGAAGTACTTGGACAACTTCGATTAACGAGTTCCGAAGATTTAGTGGCACTGTAATCGCATAAGAATTACGTCTCTCGCAAAGTTTATCGGCGATTTTTAGACAATAACGCCCGGCTCGCATGAATTTATAGTCAATTCGCGGAGATTGGAAATTCATATTCCAGTTTTTGTATGTGCCCTTACTGGTGCTGCTGGTTTTACCACAAACTTACTGTTTAAATATTTCATTAAATGTTTATTATAAATACAGAAAATAATATAAGCTGCAAAAGCACAGCATTAAAACTTAATAATTTTCCTGTACAAATAAATTTCCATCTTGAGAACGAATAAAGCGATATAGAACTTGCCAGAAAATTACACCTCAATAATTACTGTCGTAATGTTTTACAATATGTAAAAAATATTTAGTACCTAACTGCTGGAAAACATAAATTGTTAAATTAAATTTTGGAGCAAGTAATATTGCAAAAACAAGCAAGTAATATAACAAATTGAATTTACATTTACCCAGTAACCTAACTAAAATAACCAAAATTCCAGTTTAAATGTATTTGACTTGTTTAGATTTCATCTTGTATCCGTATGTATAATGTATGCGAAGTTCCCTTGGCACACTATCATAACATTGTATACTTGCAATTACTCCGCAATCCACAGATATCCGAGTTGAAATGTCGTTTACTTAACAGCAATACTCCTTACGTAGCTTTGTGCGAGTCATAAATAGGAATTCAAGAATATATTTGGTACTAATTTTAGTACAATAAACTTGAGAATATAAAAAGTAACAATGTACCCAAAGATACCAAATTAGTCACACTTCATTTAATTCGTTGACAGTAAATTTCGCTCCATTCTTCAACTTACAATAGAAAATGTTACATTTATTCAGAATTTCGATTATGCTTTATTATTATTCGTAATTAACTCTTATAATTTATTTACATAAATTGCACATTAAAATACAAGAAGCCTTTTCACCTTTTCGTCTAGCACATGCTGTATGAATGTCCTATACTTGAAAAAGAAATCCTCTCTCGAAAACAATCCAACAATGTAAATTAAAACACTACCGAATAAACCGTTATCATCCGTTCCATAATCCGTTTACAAACAGATTAAATTGATCTCATAAATATCTGCAAATCCTCAACGGAAAATTTATCATCATAAAATCAGAAATATTTCCGTAAAATTAGCTCGAATCCGACACGTCAATCGTCCGCTTCATTATTATTACTTCGACGAAAACTCGGAGTTCCACCACGGACTCATTTTGAACTTAATTAAACGGCTCTTATTGGCGACGTCTTTATTATTGCCCCGCTATGTCAGTAGGCGACAGATCCCCTCAAGCCTGACTTTCCAACAAGACTTGGCCCGAAGCTATCGATGTTCACGTATACGTAACTATAGATTTCAACCCGACTCTAATGAATACATATTATCAACATTAGTTAGACTTATTAACTAAGGACGAAGGTTACGTATACCTCAGATAGTTTAATGTAATCTTCTGAGTAACTTGTTACGTTAACGTACATTGTGCGGATAATATGAACATGATGTTATGTTGTGTAATGTTATTTTCGGAGAACAAAGGAAATCGAAGCTATGCTTTTATGTTAAGACATTGTATTCGACAACTTGTTATGTCTCCAGTTACAATTACTAACTGCACTACATATTCATATTTTATTCCTATTTTTTCACCAATGAAAAAACTTAATTCATTAATCTATCGCATATTTCCATAAAATTTATTGACTTTTTCAGAAATTAAAATTAAGTCTATCAGTTCGTAATAAACAGTACTGTTGTTTCACTATTCAAGATAAACATAACAATAACAACAGTGTGAATATTCGCTGGAAAACGTCACCACGAGCAGCTTAATGAGACTGAAATTCACTCAGCTCTCTTAATATAGACAATATGAAAAGCGCTGTCATAGCATGGGGTATAATTTTCAGCAAATTGAGCCAGAGCCGCCGCAGCCGCCGCGTGATTACCTCCAACCGATGCGGTAACTTAACTATATCACCGGGAAAGCCAGCACCACACAGAATTAACTGAACTGGTTAAATTCTAATGAATCATTATTTACTCACATATACATTTCATCTTTCTAAAATGATTTTTATATTTTCATACTGGATAGATCTAAAAACATTAAATGCATTCAAAATAACTGACCCAGTTTCATCAAGTTCTTTGTACATATGAAACGCAGCGAAGATTATCGACGCGTGCCAATATCGCCATATTAGATAGAAGCCATTATTGACTTATGTACGCCTAATAGAATTCTCATATATTTCACATAGTATGTTTTTCGCTTCATTCGCCTAGCCTCATAAACGCAACGTCATCGTTCGTGAGGATTTTGAAAATAAGATAAACCTTTTGAAAGTTATCCCGTTTCTGACGAGCATTTTACGAGGGGACGACAAATCCTCGGAATGGTTTCGTTTGGTGATCAAACTTGCCGACTCCTGTCCCCAACCCGAGTTTCAATTTACTCTTACATCGTTTTCCGCTGTTGAAATAAGTAAGCCCTTTGTTTTTCATCTACCGCGCTACATTTTATTTCTTAGATGAATCTCGAATACTAAAATCGAATTTGAAGTATAAGTCTTGTGATCATAATAGATGGAAAGGATTTTAAAAAAAATTCGTTTTAATTAATAAATATAAATATAAATTTCCTTTATTACTACTAATATCAATAGTTACAAGATCATTTTGTCATCTTATATTCCATATTCTTTGCCTGATACCCTCTTTGCTCTTCCTGGAAGCATTAGGTAGTTCCAAGTCCAGTACAGATCATTAGAATTTAGTCTGTAATCAAAATAATATATGTTTTAAATGATCCACAAACAATAAAAAGCAGTCATAATAAAAAAATTGTGTATAAATGTCAAACGAAGATATATTATTTTTCGATAAAACATAAAAATATAAGTGGTTCAATCTACATATTTTTATTTATTTTCAATTCAGCATCAAACAAAAGTACTATGTTAAAAATTCAAATAATTGCGCCACAAATGACAAGCGATAAAAACAAACACGCAAGCCATAGTATCGCGATCGTAAATACATAGTAAGTTACAAGGCCAACATGACATCACAGCATCATTACATTCGTTCCACTGCGTTACATTGTTTATATCTTCCAACGAAAACATTTCCATGACTCTATCGGTTCACATACATTAAATACACATTATAAAATGTATCGTACAAAGGAAAAATTATTAAAACAAACATACTTTTTCGGAATCCAAACATTGATTTTCTTTCTTCCTCCGTGTAGTCCGCAAATTTATTAATATCATACGTCGCCGAATCCTTAGCATTCATAGCGTTAATCTTCTCCAAGTTTTTAACGAATGCTTCGTAGTGGATTTTTTTATCTTCATCGTTTTCGTAAACTCTGTTGAAATCCTTCATAAATTTCTCGAAGAGTGCCGGTGCGTCGGCCACGGCGTAGCACGGCTTTTGGCTTGTCATCGCGACCACAATTGCAACACGACTGAGCTCTTGATACCAATGAATGCGGTATGACTAGTTTATCTAATTACGTTATAAAATATTATGCGGCCTGTTTTGATAACATACTTATTTTATTTTGCACTTGTTCAAAGAATCTTTAAATCTCGATTAATAATTAATTGATATTTTGTTTGCACAGATAACTAACTAATATTGTACATTTTATTGTTCCTCTCAATTTCTCAATATATTACAATATTGAGAAATTGAGAGGAAATTAATCCGTACTTTTTTATGTATTTACTATATACCTTTACCGGATCGTTATGTTTATACTTACTTGTTTAAATATCTATAGGACCTTAACATCTCTTAATTCGTATTTTTTGGTGTTTTTTTTAAGAATTTTATTTAATCTCTTAATTAAGTAATAAGTTCTAAGCTACATATACATATATACAAGGTGTTCTATCCGGCTTCGCTTCCGAAGCACCAAATATTTTTTAATCTAAATTATAAATATAAATATAAAACATTAAAAAATATTTTTAAATAAAACGTTACTGAGAATATTAAAACTGCAAAATGACGCACTTATTTCTTATTCATAGATATGTTGTTAAACCATTTGCAACCTCTCGATAAGGTTAAATATGATTCACGAAATTTAGATAAATACATTTTACTTTGAACATGTTGACTTTAAATGTTATGTGGATATTAAGGCTGAATAATTATGTTATTTATATTATATGAAAAGTTTCAATGTTTTACTCTGAGGTTTATATTTTTTCTATTTATAAAACAGAAGATTTGATTTTTTTATGAAAGATATTGTTTGTACTCAATAAAGATATACCTTCGAGTAGTATTGATATTAATCATCAAATGTAGCAATAAATTAATTAAAATTTTTTCTACATTTCAAAAATGATGTGATGTGATGAGATAACCTTTAAAAGTTTATACAAAAAACACATAACTTACATATTCCTATGATGCATAATATAATATTTATTGATTATCATCAATATCATCAAAATAATGGAAACCGATGCAATGAAACAAGGTTAATAATATGCGATTAATCACAAATTTCAATTTAATAATATTTTTAGGATTGATTGATTAGTATATTAATTAAACACTTCACTAGTTCCACAATCGTTTATTTTATACACTTTATTGATTATTTATCATAAACTAGACCGGTTTCGAACACCATCTTCAGTAATTTAACAAATAATTATATAGTGAAGTGTTTAATTAATATACTAATCAATCAAGATGCAGTTCCATCAAGAGGTAACAATACAAAATATAAATTATTTTTAGGATTATCATACATTGTGAATGAAGCAGCCACAAAATCAAAAGTTTACCGCGGAACTGAAAAAGAAAACAATAAATTCATAATATTAAAAAAAATATTTAATTGTCGTATATCGAATCAAAATAAATCAGTGTGGGTGCAAAAACAAACAATTACTTAGAAGTCCTCAAAGCCTAGCTTGGCGTACTAGTAAGGTTTTATATTATTTGAACTTTTCAATATTTGCAAATAATACATACCGTTCAGCTGGCCAGGTAGCTGCCCGAGGAATCCCGTTAATGATTTGAGCTGGCTCGATGTATAATCAGAGAATTGATTTATCGTGTACATTGCAGTAGAATTGGCAGCATTCGCCTTGTTTATAAGATCCAAATTTTTTAAAAAGGTAGCATAATGGTTGGCTCGGTCTTGGGTATTTTTGTACACTTTGCCATAATCACTAACAAATTGATTAAAAAGAGCTGGAGCATCGGATAAGTCATAATACGGTTGAGTCGTGTCACTCGCCACAGTGACTATCGCGAGTAGAACACAGTACATACACAGCATTGTATATCTAGCTGCTAATAGTGATTCATATGACACGGTATGCTCTCATATTTATACACTTGCGCTTATCGATAATAATGGGTCATAATTTTAAAAGTACATAAAATTAACACATGTAAAAAATTACTTCTGTTTAAATAAATACAAAAAGTAATTTTACTTACTAAATTGTAACATTAAAAACAACTCCTAATTATTATCTTGTAATGTGCGGGGTGTTTATGAGACAAATAAACATTTTTTTTCTTTCTTTCAGTACAAAAAATTCGACTCATGCCCGCTTTCTGAATATTTAAGTTAAACGTTCAGTAGTTGTGGATTCATTTCCACAGTTACCATACTTAACTAGTGTCCTACAAGTGCAGTCAAATATTTAGTCTCCTTCGCACTCTAATCCGTGAATTTATTCATATCAAACGTTGCGGACATATTCAAAGCGATTGCTTTGTTTATTTGATTCAATCTCCTTGCATTCGTCCTGACCGAAATTCCGACACTTTACTCTTCCTAGCCGTTGAAATACTTATCGAATAGTGTTGGGGCACCATCCTAGTTATAATAGATTTTCGTGGTTGCAGGCGTGTCACTGGCGACGGTTGCTATAGGGAGCAAAACACGGCATATACACAACATAGTCTTGTAATTATCCAGCTGTGAATACTTGTGATTCATATTATGTCCTATATACATTTTTATACATTTTTGCTTATCAACATCGTATCGACTATTATTTTAAAAGTGGTAAACACTACAAAGAAAATATATATCTTTAATTTCTACAATACCCATATTGATACCCGGTGATTATTAAGATTCATATTATTGTGACATTAGGGTATCAATGTGCTTCATAAAGAAGTTGTGTAATCCATTGATGAATTTTTGTTACTTTTGATCCTACAACTAAAAATTCTTTGAGTTAATCCCTTATTTATATCTGAAAAAAATTTATTTTGTCCTCGGACATACGCAAGGTAAGACCAATAGAAAGTAACACTTCAATGGAGTATGGATGTAAGTATAAATAAATGTTAGCGTCTAAATAATGATAAACCGAAGGTACTAAGTATATAGTCGCTGTATGTCTGTACACTATATAAACACTACTCTATAATATAATGTAATAAAAAACTTGTTTATGGACACAACTTTATGTACTATTTATATTATTCTGAGCAATAAAACACGATGCACGAAGTATGGATAATATTTATAGTACAGTAAAAATTAAGTGATGAAATTATTAAAAACTATTTTTTTTATTTGTCCGGTATTAAGCCCTTTTTTATCTAGTCTAGTGTGTTATCAAAAAGCCATTCAAAATTATTATATTCCTGAATTTCTTATAAACGCTTTAAAATGAGCATCTTCACATTTTTCATCTGTTTCATACTTTGATGAAATTTTTAAAACAGTTCTAAACCAAGGTTTAAGAAGTGGCTACTTGTGACCTAAGTCACTTCTTCAACGGAGTTATATGTTATTTTCCGGGAAGAGGTCACAGTAACACCAATGAGTATATGACACTGAATAATAAATGTGTATCTTCTATAGATACCAAAACCATGGTTAAAAATTTTTTTTTCTGTTTGTTTGTTTGTCTGTTTATCTGTTTATCTGTTTGTATGTGCGTCAATCACGTAATAACCACTGGGCAGATTTTTATAAAATTTCACATGCTGATAGACCAATATTAGGTGCAACTTATAGGCTACATTTTATTTAAGAAAATATATTTTTGGGGTGGCTCTCCATACATGTAAATGGAGGGTAAAAAATAAATTCGCGAATACAACATTGAGTGAGGTTTCATTGGAAAGGTCTTTAAAAATGATATCGAGGTTTCTAAATGCGTTTTCTGCTAAAATAAATATTTTTTGAGATATACGCTTCTAAAGTCGTGAAAATGTCATACCACGTGACAATGTGAGATTTTGGTTGAGTTGCGGACATGCCTTTTTATACTCTTAACGTATAGATTAAGACATTAAAACACTCAATGAATCCTCAAAAACCTTAAAAAAATAACTAACTCTCTGCCCGCGGCTTCGCTCGCGTGGGCTTCTATTTTCTGTATTTTTAAAGAGGCGCGCGCTCTGTGAGATTTTGGTCAAACCTATTTCCATAGGAAATTATTAAAAAAAATATAGACATGCGCATATATCATGGTCCTGCGATCGTATTTTTTTTAACTTTTTTTGTGCTCCTCTAAAAATACAGAAATTAGTAGCCCACGCGTGCGAAGCCGCGGGCGGAAAGCTAGTTATTAATAAAATAAGATTCGCGCGCGCCTCACTGTTGTCGCTGTTCCCGCTCACCGTGCTGTGTTTTCGTGGATTATCGGTACGAATTCATAAAACCCATAAAGGCATAAAAGCCAACAATTCATGAAACAAATATTTAAGAAATAATATACTCGTATTATTTACTCGGATTCACTATGAACTAACTTTTAGACTAGACATTTTTTTGGTACGTACTTATTATCAAAAATTTCTAGTTTTTGAATATTTTCCTTTGTATATGCATAAAATTCTATCTAGGTACTTACTATCAAGTTTCTAGGTCATCTAGAAGTGGGTTAGATTTTTGATCGATAAGTGAATCAGTCATAAAAATATCGTTTCTAAACGCTAATAAAATTTTAAACCATTCACTTTTAAGTAGGAATTGATACAAATTTCATGAATGTAGATTAAATAGTTCACAAGTTGTGAGAGAGAGTCACGAAATAGTTTGTCATGGCGCCTAGCCTGCCTTTCTCCGAACCTGGCCGACACGCTGCCGCGTGTTCTTGTTTCGTAAATTACTAATATAAAAATAAAATAGTATAGAAATGAAACCTATCAGAAGAAAGATTGCAATTTGTTTATATATATCGAGATATTTTTGAAGTGGTGTGTTTAATATTTTTATTTATGTACTATATTCGTACAACGCTACGCTTTTGCTACAATGACTAAGGAGATTCTTAAAGTGCCATCAGTGATCTACACGTAAATTATTACAATAACATTTTTACTATATTTTAATATATTATTCATGATCGCAAATTGGAAAAAATGAAATAATATTTAACAGTGAAACGAAAAGCACGAAGTAAGAATTATATCTACTAAACAACGCAACGAATAATAAAACAGATGAATATTAAGATATTAACAAAATTAACGTCTTTGAATTTAACATAAACGACTTCGCGTCAATTCGCATTTATAACCTGAATTCCTGCAAAGCCATTAAAACATGAATTTGAAAATTTTGCGCCTGTCAACTTAATGTAGCAATAATGAATTATGATCATTATGCTTAAAGTATCTATAATATTGCGTATTATTAATTTTTCAACTTCTTTAAAACTTTTATTGAATATTTAATAAAATTTGTATTTAATAAAACATTATTTTTATGTAGAGCAGCCAATTTGAAAAAGATTATGAATTTACGAGTTATTGTTACGAGACGGATAATAAACTGTTACGGATAATAAACAATGCTCGTACATGCAAGTGATGTATCATTGTAAATAATTCCTTACATCAGAAATTGATGTAAAAATTTTAACATCTACATACTCTATCATTATTGTAACTTTATTGTTAGTTTACGAAACCATTTTAATAACCTCTCCTTGCAGTATATGAATTTGATGCCATGTATCGATTATATGTAATATGGATTTTGATTCCTCAAACAAGTTATAAATTACAACAGATAAGTATTGTGTTTTCAAATCAAAGAATAATAATTTTCATTATTAACATTTCTTCAAACACCAAACGCGTTGAATAGTCACATCTATTAAAAAGGGCTCCTCGTATATACATAGATTTTTATTTATTTATTTATTTATTTAATAGACCCACTATTGGTTTATCATCAATACTAACATAGTTAACATTTAATAAGGAAAAGAATATTCTGGAGAATAAAACCTTTTAAAGTGTACACAGCACTCATGAAGAAGCTACAAAAAAGCAAGCAAGTATAAAATAATATTAATGTAAATTGATATTTTACCTTTTCAACATATAGGACAATTTCTCGTACTCTTTTTTTTTAGTCTTTTCATAGAATTTATCTGCAGGATTTTCCTGATGCTAAGATAGGACTTGGCTAAGTAAGTAATACACGCCTATCCCTCACTGATTAGAGATTCCTGCGCGATAAATTGAACCTTTATGTTCTATCTTTAAAAATGTACATATCCATTTGCAACTAGATTTGAATTTCATGAACTTAATTACATTTAATTTCATTACATTGATAGGCCTTGCGCCTCCTTTATTCGGTGGTTAAAGCGTCAACCATTACAACCGAGAGGTCTTGGTTTCGTTCCCGGTGGAAACGTGAAAAAAGTTTCGGTCTAACAGAGCACAAAAAGCATCACTTACGTGCCTCTAAATAACAAATGACACGAGACTTCCTACTACTAGATACTATATTGATAGTCTGTCAGAAAAAAAGGCGACTTATTTAATGGTCGGTTTATTATTATAAATATTCTTAACAGATGTTTATGTAGGTGTTTCAATAGGGTAGAGATTCTCGTATACGATAAATATCTTCGTATCAATTTTCTTTTGATTTCTTAATCTTCTTATCTGCAAAAATATATGAATATAAGATCAACTACAGTATATGCCACAGAATCTACAGCGTTAAAGGATATAGGTTCGATTTGATTATTGATATTGATTATTAGCACAGCTATGATTTTCCTAAAAATGTTTATATAATTATTAAAAATGCACTTGAAACAACTTACCCTTCGTGTGAAAACCTAATACTTTTTCAAACTCCTCTCGAGTGTTATCAGAGAATTGGTTTATATCGTAGGTTGCTTGGGTTTCTTCATTTAATTTATTAATCAATCTTAATGAGTTTACAAACGCCTCGAAATGAATTTGTTTGTCCCGCTCGTCGTTATACAATCTTTGATAATCTTTTATAAATTTTTCAAAAAGACTATGAGCATCATCTAAATTATAATGTGGTTTGGCCGATTGCTGCAATATGTCTGCCATGGCTAGTACCCCAAACATCAACACAAAAACGAGCCGTATCATTTTGAAAGCAAAGTAAGCAATTGTTTGACTGCTAAAAAACAAAAATCAATGTCGCTTATTTATAAGGCTTTTTATGTTCATAGTAAATCCATTTTCATAGAAAAATCAACAAAAGACCGCATAATATGCTCGTTAGGCATGCTCATTACATTTCTAAATGATAAGGATAAACTAAAAAATCTATACATTGTATTTATTTAAATCGTTGACAACTTACTCACGCTTTAACGGTTCTATTACAAGTAAGTAAATATTTATCTAGAGTCAACTGGATTAGTATACATTAAATTAAAAAAAATAAAGGTAACATGACCAAGAAAATTAATGTTATAAAATTTATTTGAGATATACTATATACATATGATATAATAATGGAAAACTTTTTTCCTTGTGATATGAGTTAAAAAGCCGTTGGTTTAACAAACAGGTGCTTGTTCCCGTGTTCATTTGCATTTAATATTATTTTCCGTGACAAGTCGTCCAAACTTTGTTTTTATAAAAAAAGGCTTATATTACGACTAAGTTCATAAATAAAGTGCTTTCAAAAATAATTACAAAAAAGGGTGATAAATATAACAGACGAAACAAATGTTTTATAAATTATAATTAAAGAAAACAAAATTTTATTTTATATTATTTTAATTGTTGTACCTATGTTTCAATGGTTATTGCAACAGATAAAAAATATCATATAGTTTAACAAATTACATGTCTATACAGAAAATCTTTTCAACAATAACAACATTTTTACATAGTCAATAAATTATTGCTTAAACAACACAGGTTTCATAACCAAGAAAAACGAACACAGTTGGTTCCGTAAATTAATTCCAAAATCGCTAAACACGTAAAAATTACAGAATGTAGTTTCACCTAAATCGAGAATGTGTCGTACAACTTAGTTCATCATAATTATACTACTCTATCTACATTACTGAATTTTTATTAGGTAAATAAGTACTAGATATTTTCGTACTATATTCTCTTAACTCCAAACAAATTTCGTACTAACTAGAATTCTTGAAGACTTTTAAGAAAATCGGTCCTTATATAAGGCAAATGTGAATCAACAATAGAATTAATTCCAAATCCAACAACAACAACAGAGACAGTTGGTTCTGTAAATTATTCCTAAACGGCTAAACAAGTAAAACTAACAGAATTCAGTCACACCTGAGTCGAGATTGTGTGCTAGCTCACAACTTAGTTCGTCACAATTAAGCTATCTATACTCCTGAATTCTAACTACGTGAGTAAATATAAGGTATTTCTGTATGATATTGTCTTATCTCTAAAGAAATTCCTATCCGTAAGCCTGGAAAGACTGGAACTATATTGAATTAATACGTTTTTTTGAAGGTATCAAATATAGAAAATCTATCTTTTTTTCCTTATACATATATGAAGAAAATAATTAATTCCAAATCCAAAAACAACAACACCAAAGACATTTGGATTGGAAAATTATTCCTAAACGACTAAACACGTAAAACAGAATTCCGTCACACCTGAGTCGGGTTTGTGTGCTAGCTCACAACTTAGTTCGTCACAATTAAACTACGCTATATACACTCCTGAATTCTAACTAGGTAAATAAATATGAGCTATCTACGTCCTGTACTGTCTTGACTCTTAATTAATTTCTATCCAAAATCCTGGAATAAATTAAACTAGAATTATATTAATAGGTAATTTTTGGGTAAATGGAGAAAATTAACAAGCTTCGTCTATTTAATAAATAATTTTATTTAAAAAATACGACTTAAATTTCTAAATTCCGACTAAGTTTATAAATAAAGTGCTTTCAACTATATTATTTTTCATGTCTTGTTTCATTCCAGTGAAACGTTCATAATAGGTTTTGAACGTTGAATCTTCGTAATAAAACTTCAATTTATCGGTATTATAGGAACATCGATGTAATGGAATGTGACATTCTATCATTTATGTAAAAATGAATTAAAGCATTTGGAACAAAATGCAATATTGTATAATACATCCATTAAAAACAATAAATAACAGGTAGTTACTATATGTAAATCCTAAATGTGATTGTATCAATAATATAATAATAGCTCAATGTTTTAATTCAATGTTAAATATACAATATGCTAAAGACATAAAATATACAAAGCTTCGATCTACGAGTTTAAAAAAATTATCACAAAAACCTTAACTATAAATGTGTATCACTAATTTGACCCGTTTGTGTTATCTGGGGTATACCTGAAACAGAAAACCAATCTTTAAAAGAAAATAAATATTTTCTATAATAGTATTATGCCAACACTTCAAAAAGAATAATAAATCAAAAAGATATTATTTGCAAGTGTAGTTTTCAAGTCACGTTCAGAATGCAGATGCATGCATGCTATCCGTTCCCAGTGAGATGTTACACATATTGAAATGTCCTAAAACCAGCATTGCGTGCTAGACAAGTCAACAAATACATACATTCTGTACAGTAATATTATAAATACGATTTTATTATAAACTTCGTGCAAAAGTGAGAATTAAGAGCCCATATTATTTTGTTTATTAGTAAATTTACACAACACAAAGAGAATAATCATTCGATTATTAGATTAAAATCACAAAAAGATCCCTTTTACAATATTATCAAATCAACACATAACCTTGTAGAAATTACTCGAATATTTCTATATTATTCTGAAATAGTACTGCTGGTACTAGGGAGATATTTGTGACACGAAAATTCTCGTGAAAGTCACAATAGTAATTGTTGCCGTTTTAGATTCTGTTGTTTGTCTAATTTTGCACACTTCACTGGCAAGTCGAGCTTTGCTGTGGTTAAAGCTATGGTAACGTGATGACGTTGTGTATGTTGCTACACGGTCATATTCACAAGGATAAAACAAGAGATAGGCGCATTTCACGTGTCTCGTATTTCTATGTGTGAACAGGAAAAGTGAACTATGTAAGTCCGTGGATTTTGTGATTTTTACGTTAGAGAAAAAAAAGCTTTGGTTTAACGTTCGAAAAATATGGCTTAATGTTTTGGATGTGAACGAAAAGATCGTGGTCAATTTCCACTAATTTAAAATAATTTTCAGCCATAATAATTCTCAATAAATACTACAATTATAATTCCTATTATGTTCCGTCGAACAATAATAGCATTTCCTCCATTTTAATTAGATTGTTGTTCATAAATGATTGATTCAATAATCAAACAAAACATAATCCTCTCTAATGAGAATATTATTTGGAAGTATTGTTTATTAAGCATTGATTAAACTGTTTAAAAATGAAGTGATTATAATAGACGCACTGACAATAGAAACACAATAAGTTTAACCGAAATATATCTATACATATAATAAAACAGTAACCGAACCATTTCTGTACATTGAATATTTTTCAAAAAGAGTAATTGGTATGCAATATGTATGTTCTATAGATACCAAAACCATGGTTAGAATTTTTTTTTTCTGTTTGTCTGTTTATCTGTTTATCTTTTTATCTGTTTGTATGTGCGTCAATCACGTCATAACCACTGGGCAGATTTTGATAAAATTTTATAGGTTAATAGAACAATATTAGGTGCAACTTATAGGCTACTTTTTATTTGAAAAAATATTTTTAGGGGTGGCTCTCCATACATGTAAACGGAGGGTTAAAAAATAAATTCGCGGATACATCATTAAATGAGGTATCATAAGATAGGTCTTTAAAAATTAAATAGAGGTTTCTAAATATGTTTTTTGCTAAAATAAATATTTTTTGAGATATACGCTTCTAAAGTCGTGAAAATGTCATACCACGTGCCAATGTGAGATTTTGTTTGACTTGCGGTCATGTATTTTTAGACTCTTAACGTATACGGTAAAAACACTCAATAAATTCTCAAAAACCTTCAAAAAATAACTAACTCTCCTTTCTTGAATACAAAAAATTGTCGCCCACGCGTGCGAAGCCGCGGGCGGAAAGCTAGTCTACTATAAATATGATTTTTTCGAGATCAGCAATTACTTTAGTATCGAGTTATAAATACTTTGTTCTAATACGCTTTTCTTTGATTTACATCTTGAAGATCCTCAAAAAAGTTAATTATATTAAAATAAAATAAAGGTACTTACTTATTAATAAACTCCGTAACTGGTCGCTATCACAGAATAAAGGTTCTTGAATAACATTTTCTAATTGTTGCTTAATTAAAGGTTTAGCGTCACACCACAATATGTGACCGTCTTGTGACCATTCCTGGACCAGCATTTTGATGCTCTGAAAAAAAAATCAGATTCAATCACTTTGAAATCAAATAAAATATCCACATCTGGAATTCCTGCGAAAAGTACAACACAACGTACAGCAAATGTAGCTGCAAAGCAAACTAGTAATTTCATTTGCTTTTAACTTTTTAAACAATAAAATTATTTGTTAAAAAGTCACAACACGAACATGCAGATAAGAGGAGAAATACAGGAAACCACTCAAAAGGTTTTAATATTTTATGTAAAAAATGAAGTAGCTTAAGTAAGCCCATCCCACATTACAGGCTCTACAACCATATCGTATCTCTGTGTAAACGAAATAAATGGTAACAAATCCAAGTGATATTTGTTATTTTAAACTAAAATTACAGCAAAAAGTCCAGTCAGCCAACACGATGCAACGTGTAAACACCGTTGCAAAGCACTAATTTCATTGACCCTTTAGTACTAAAACTATTTGTGCCAACATACATATCGAAAGACAACGTTAGAAAAAAGCAGTACTTAATATTTTAGCAAAAAACCTACCATTATCGTATTATCTAATAACAATACTACAAATAAATCCGACATGTTCAAGTTCTACGTCCGTATCGTATCTCTGTCTAAACGAAACAAATGGCAACAAATCCTAGTGACATCAGTGCACGGTTTGCGCTCACCGTTTGTTATTTTAAACTGGAATTCCAGCAAAAAGTGCAACACGACGCAACGTACTGCAAACGCCGTTGCAAAGCACTAATTTCATTTGCTTTTAGGCAGTTGACACGTTCATATAGGCGGAAAACTGCTAGCTTTACATGCTCGCTGGTGTAAATATTGTTTTTATTAAGATAAACGAATTTATATGTTTGTTAATTATAAATCCTCTTAAATAAAATTGCTTGTTTGAAGTATTATTGACGGAAGAGGAAGAAGACGAAGAAGTTTTGTGGGATTTTTGCCTCCTCGGTAACCTACTTTACGAGCCTCCGGGATCTCCGATGGTACACGCCGGTGTATGATTATACTATTTCTAGAAATTATAAAATTTCAGCCTTATACATATTATCTTAGTATCTCTTTTTATACTTCACTATCTAGTTAGTATTTCCAACAATTTGGACAATGGATCAGTTCGTTGCCCTTAAATAGGACTTGATTTAATCTAAACCCATGTTTCTCTCATTTAAAAGGAACACAATATCGTCCCAACACAGCGAAATTCTTTCTCATTTTCCGTCGTAAAAAATTTGCTTTACAATCTATTTATACTCAAAAAATACGCATAAATTTTTGTAAAACCAGTTTTCCGAATAGCTTGCCTATTTCAAAAGCTAATTTTTATACCACTAACGCAGTGAATATAAACAACGTCGGGTAAAGTTAAACACGACTGCTAACGAGACGACCATGTTTTCTTCCTTTTTTACACTAGAAACCCTGATTAAGTAAAAATAACTACTCTTGGCTATAAAAGAAAGCTAGCGTATTGTTAGCTTTATAAACGAGGTTTTTGTAATGTTAATAGAAAGCTAATACAACGGAAAATGCTCTATAAAAACACAATAAACAAAATTTATTTTTAATTTCATTTAGCGAGATCTTAGTAAACCCGAGCTAGCCGAGAAGAAGAAGACAGGTAAACAAAAATATTTTAAATTAGGTAATTGTTCTTATATGGGTTAAATTCATGAACTTTCTTACTTTAAACAATCATAAACGATTGTTCAGGGAATGGCGTAGCGCTGTTGTAGTTATTTGGATAACAAATATGAATAATCCGAATGTACATTTAAAATACTATAACATTATACTACCTTACAGATCATGACAGGAGTATTCTATGACAAGCCGTTGTAAACCATTGTATAATTCCCTGAAACAACTTCACTAATGATAAAATATTATAATCCGATCGACACGAATAGCCGCGTCAATACCCGATAACCACGCACGACAAAATTGGCTTTCACGTATCACAAATAATTCACTGTTACAATGCAAATTGAAAACTAGTATAATAATCATGTAGTATGCCGTAAACATCAGTTTAATTCAGGCCACCGCAGACCACGTCAAATCACATACAATGTTGATATTGAAACCGCAGCGTTGGCTTAAATATCTCTGTTATATCGTAAACGAGGGCCAATGCAGCCGCTCTGCTAACCGCCTTTATACGAAAATAAACGCTCGCAAAAATTAAACTATTAACGCTATAAATAAATATGATTTTATTTAAAGTATTCGGTATTAACCGTTATTTAATAGGTTGGGAAGTTAATGGTTTTATGATGCAATATTCATTTAAAATATTGAAATTTATTACGCAAATTGACACTTTCATAATAAGATAATGCGCACACAATAAAATATAATACAACACGTATTATAAGTTTCATATTTATTTATAACTAGCTGCGCCCCAGGGCATCGCCCCCGTGAGAATATCGGGATGATATATTATAGCCTATAGCCTTCCTCGATAAATGGGCTTTCTAACACAAAATTTTTCGAATCGGACCAGTAGTTCCTGAGATTAGCGCGTTCAAACAAACAATTTGTTCAGCTTTATAATATTAGTATATATAGTTGTTAACTATATTTTGCAGCATTTTAGCAAAATATTGCATTATAACTTATAGCCTTTCTACTAATCTGAAAGAATTTTCCAATTTATACAGTAGTTAAGAGTATTAGCGAGTTTAAACAAACAATCTTTTCCTACATATTATAATAGCAACGTGGAAATCTTAAAAAGAAATCATAAAGTGAGACTTGAATCTTCGATCTTTGCCAAACCATAGTACAGCTTCAACCAATTACACCACTCGTAACTCGATATAATCATCGTAACTTCATTAAGACGGAGGGTCTAAAGTTACTACAAAAATGTAAACTTAAAATTTTTGAATATAATAATAATTGTATCAATAGACAAATAGGTATTAACCAAAAAATTACATGAGCTATCCAATTTCTATAGTTTATTTGATTGTAATTTGTGATACATTTGAATGTGTTGACTAAAATAATAAAAGCTTTAATAAAGCAGTTTATCATATTCAAGCCTCATTTAACTTTCATAACCACGATCGTTCCATTGAAATAATTAAACTTGATACATATTTTAATATGAAGGGAGGTTAAATGTTTTGTTTGTATATTTTAAAATTACGAATATATTGGCCAGATGCTCAAAATAGGACATTATGGTTCTTCCGGAAGCGAAACGGTAGATCTAAAGTATACATAGTAAAGAGTAGGTCAACTGCGTAGTAGCGCTGAAATTTTAAGCACTGATTATTGTTCGCGTTTCAAAACAGTTTCCTGGAGTTTCGTTGTAGGTACATTCGGTCACATTTGCCTGTTTAAATCCAAATTCATTTTCTATAATAACATTATCATATTTTACACTTAAATATTTTATAGTTGCCCAGATTATAGTTTATTTCCTATGTATTTTTTGAACAACATTGCGTTAATTTTTTTTTTAATTTAATTTAATTATTATTTATTAACTTACGTTTAATTAACAAAAATAGGTTTACTGATTGTAATGTACACTGCGAATAGAGGAACCTCTGTCACCCTCCGCATCTCACAAATCACAATACATATCACGTATGAAGGAAGGGTTCATATCAGAACACTAACTCCATTGACGCGGGCCGGCCTATTAACATGGTCCTCCACTTATACAGTAACTTTAGTTACTTTAATAATGTAGTTAAAGCACTTTAAACGATTGAAATGTTCGACAAACAGAGTAACTACTAAGTTGCACGCGAAATCCGCAAACTAAGCATCTCAATGATTCAGCAATATATTCTACAATCTTGCTTTTGGCGGCGCTACCGACCATTTCTCATATTTCACTCACTATCAGATATTACTCGTATAATTCCTTTTAAATTTATATCCGCTTTAGAATTCCGTGAGCTTTATTGTTGTCGAACATCTGCTTTCAGATGTTATGCAAATTATTTTATTCTTATGCGCTTTATTTTACCCATGGATGAATATTAAAACCGCATATTATATTCAATAACAGAGACCGTTGTGGACGTTGCAACTTTTGGAAATTATTATTCAATACCTGCTTTCCCCGAAATAATATAACGTCGAAAGGGAACTACTTAATAAAAAATCTTATAACGTTTAATCATACAATAACATTTCTTAACCAAACTTGGATATGTACAGAAAGAACTAAAATTTTATGAATTAAAAAAAATACCACAAGCAATAAAAATCATGAAATAAATGCTAGAAGCAGAATTGTACTGTCTTTCGTACGGTGTTCTTTTCCTTCAAGCCGGCAAGACATCTATGACACTTTGCTGTTGTAGATGTTCATGGGCTAGGGTCAGTCACTTAACATCAGGTGAACCGCATACCCCATAGCCTGCTATAATATAAAATAAAAGTTCTTAAGTGACCTCTTTCAGCCGACGCGAGTAAAGACCACAAGGAGTGTACATTGCATATTAAAGAAATACTGAAGTGTAAATTATTAATATCATAATAATCGTAAAGTAAAGAGCACGATCAAGAATAATCTAGTTCTACTTACTTGTAAAAACGTGTAATCCACCCTCGTTAAGGCGTCGCAGTATATAATCAGGAGCCTGGGCCATACCCGCTCAGGTAATGTACCATTCGCCACGGCTGGAACAGTTGCTATTTCCACTGCACTCGTTTTAAAGTTCTTAAGTGAAATTAACTTTGAGCGAACTCTTTCAGCCGACGCGAAGTGCAGTCCGCCAATTGGGTGCATTGCGTAGTGAGGCGGGAGATTGCCTTCCTGAGAAATGAACAGCTATTCTATATTATTTTTGTTACATATTTGACACTAATGTAATAAGTAGAACGCGTTAGTAGGGAATTTGTTTAAAAAATTCAAAGAAGTACCAACTGATTTTGGACACAAATTGTAATAAAATAATTCAATTTTTGGAAAAAAAAATATTTAGTTACTAAGCAGAAATACTTCCACTATTTAAGCGGAGATAAGAGAAGTTATATACTAAAACCGTCAACTATTCTTTGATTTTGCCTGTTCTTTTTTTAATATTATTATCCTGAAATTGCAATAAATTATACCATTGATAAAAAATATTGTAGGCAATAAGCTCACATTAACGTATGCTATGTCGAGAGTCGGCCGTGACTGATAGTAGAGCAGCAGCAGCACGTCGATGGCCACCCCGCAGCCCAGCCCCACTTCCACCCCGAGCAAGAGGCAGCAGATGAATGTACCCACTAGAGGTATTAAGTCCAGTCCTGAAGAGTTGTGGTATTAAAAAAATGTGCTTATTGAAGGCTAAAAGTGTTTGTTTTCTTATATGGTTAAAATTAAGATTATATTTTTTTAAATCGAAGTTTTAATGAATTAGAAGAAAAACCTCTTATGTATAAAGCTGATTAATAACTTAAAATTTTTTAATTCCTAAACGAAATGGTTATCGTTCGTAGAGAAGTTCACGAAAGAAGGATTAATGTTATATTCAAATATAATATTGGGCTGATATTAATGATTATGATAGAAATACCTCAACCTGTTTAAAAATAACATTTTGTCGGGCTCTCAGGAACATACCATAAGACAAATTTCATAAGATGGTTCGCACCATGTCAACCTCTTTGCTTCCGGGGATAGAAACGTATAAAATAACTTTTATGTTAGAAATCAGTGCTTTTCAATTTTAGTACCATTTTAATTTTAACCGTTTACTGTTAATTAGAAAATTAATTTTATCTTAACAATTTTAGAGAGGTTGAAACAAATTTAAGCCAAAATAAACCCAGAATTAAAAACGGTCTCCTTCTTTTCCTCTTTAAATTGTAAGTTAAATTTTAATTTTATTGAGTTTTATTACTTTAAAATAAACAACCAATCCTGTTTACTTCCAGTCACTAAACTGTTCCCCGATGTTATTCAATCGATACGCTCCTTTACGAAAATATTTGACTGGCGTAAATTATTTACGATGTGGTATCATGTTGCGGAGGGCGCGTGTGGATACAAATTTAATGAGCCAGAAATAAAACTGTCCGTACATAGTAACTACATTTAGGATAAGACATTTTGAATAAATATTATAGTTTTTCTACGCAACTATAGACTGTAAATATATAAAAGCCTTTAAGGCGAGCGCAGTAATGAAAAAATATTTGTTAGACATTTATTTTAATTGATCTATCAAAAAACTTAAAACGCTTCATTTGAATGCGAAGCGAGAGTTCACAAAGAACGAACAAGCATAACTTATTTCAATCTCATGCCTATGCAAGCGTCGGTTGTGGGAAAACCTCAAACTGTATTGAATTGTGAAAAACGAACAAAGCTCTATGATTGGGCTCGATCCGATCGGGTGATGTTAGAATCCCGTTCGATTGAAGACAAATTCAAAGCTCACTCGCAAATAGAGTTACTTCCTTAAACCGGCAGATAAATACACTTTGTCCTTCGCACTGTATACATTCGTTTATAATGTGGAACATCAAACGATCATTTAAACGCCACTCGTGCTTAAAATTATTCAACAAATCGCTCGGCATTCCTCATATTTCAATTTCCGCATATTAAACGAAGCTTCCTCTATTCTCGTTGTGTTTCCAAAAGCAGAACTTCATTAATTCTGACGTGTAATAAACGTTATGTTTGCTTAAAAAGGGTAATATCTAATCCCTTATAATAATCTTTATTCAACTGAGGCTTTGATGATAACATTATAAGGTTCGATATACAACATTCTTATGATATATGATGATATAACAAACTCAATGACGAGATATATCTTATGTATCTAAGACTAGTTTTTCTATTTTTACTAACACCACCACAATCAATATCAATACCAAGCAACTGTAATCAGATGAAAAGTTTTCGTAACATACGAAATATAAATCAGAGACAACGTTGGGGAAAACGATTAAAGAGAGTGCACGGGTCCATAATAATGAATAATTTATTTGAAGCTTGAAATACGGACTTATATGGCACACGGTCGGACGGTGAAGCCTGCAGGAAGGGGTGAGACAATACACATAATGTTCTTTATAGAATTTATTGTCCGATCGCAGCTGACGTTAATATTGCGTTAACGGCTTTTAAAGTGAATGTAGCTGTCTGCTGTGTAAGGATGACACACAGCCAGCGTTCTGAATTCAAATAATGGAGGCAAATATTACACTTTCATAAATGCTGTAGGTATGATTCTAAATACAATAATAAGAAGTAAAATATTATGTTTATTCCCTTTTCTTGATAGAGACAGAAAACGTCACACACTTCAATTTTACTACAGAGACTCAATAAATAAATACTTAGCTAGTATACGAATATATCCTACATTGAAACAATACATTATATTATTCCATCTATATCTGTTAATTAGGATTTGATTGTAGGTGTTCGTTTCAATTTACTATATAAAGCAGGAGCAAATTAGTTCAAAAGGTCAGGGTAAAATTATTGAATTACCAACTCAGGAATGTAAAATACCAACAAATACCACATATTATGTACATTATTGATGTACCTATATTATAGTGGTCCGTTATTATTGTGATGTAGTAACCTAACGTAACGCACAGCTAACTAACCTAACGCACAGCTATTATCTTATAATAGAAAGAAAGACAAAGATGGATAAAGCAGATAGAAGACAGGCAAATTTAGAGATATATGTAATACATAAACAGATTTTGTTTGGGCTGAAATAAGCATAAAATAAAAGCCTCTTAAATAAATACGTTTTTTTATATGTAACAATGTAAATAGCCCTCCGAATATATTTAGGACACGAAACGATCACCTAATTGTAACACGAAAAGAAACATAAATCTTTGAAAAAGATATCAAAATACATTAATTCGCTGGGAATATCAGTGACGGTTATGCGATATCACGCTCGCTGGGATTAGGTTCGATCCAGCACGAATAATCTAATGAGACGACGATTTACGTCGGGAATATCACGCTGATACCTGATTACATTTGTACCGTAATTAAGGAGATTTCAATGTACTTTGCGTTGCGTTGACGAGCACTAATTCGCCCTTAATTCTGGGCTTTGCATTATAGATAAGTATTGCTCACCACAGACCCTTTTTTTGCTTATATTGAGTAAAAATTGGGATATCACGTCCCGTTATTAGGTTCGATCTAGCACGAATAATCTAATGAGACGACGATTTACGTTGGGAATAGCACGCTGATACCTGATTACATTTGTACCGTAATTAAGGAGATTTCAATGTATTTTGCGGATCATCAGACCACTAATTTTCAGTTTATCCGGCGGTGTGCATGAAAGATGCGTTTTACTCTCCTAACACATTTATTGTCATAATATGGAGAGAGATTAAAATAACATTTTTTTCATTTATAAAGCTAATATTAACCAAATTGCAACCTATTTTCTCACTATTGAGGAAAATAATTGTATATAAATATTCGTCATTATTTTAGAATAATAATATAATTAGTTAAGAGCAGGGTCATTTACTACTTAGTATCAATCTTGTATTCAGCGATTTCCCAGTTAATGTTTCATTTTCATTTCTACTCCACTAATTGAATACTTAATAAATATAATTATTTTCAACTTAAATAAAAATCTTTATAAAACAACATCAGTAATTGGAACAGCCGAGTCAGTGGCAAACTAATTAGAAATTAAATTACTGACCCGCTGCAAATCAAAAGCACTTTTGAAGTTGTGACTGAAGGAGTTTCTTAAGAATTCTTCTTTGGCAAATAATAGGCAAAGGAAATCTTAAAGATCCAAGTAGTAATCTAATTATAGACTCTAAAGCACATTATAATCGTTAAATACTTTTCTTAGAATAGTAGGGAATTGAGGGTAAACACAACTAATTTAGTTTTCTTTAATTAACTTTCAGTTTCAGGACATTTAAATGGGAACATTTGCACAAAAGTCTTTTACGTTTCGCACACAATTTATTTTAATTATCTAGTACTTTTCGTTCAATAAACATGAATTAATACAAATAAATTTTTAACTATAATATTAATAATCATATGGAAAATCTGTCACCACGACAGAGCATAATATGTTTTATTTGTTCATGAAAAGATAATTCATTATGTTTTTAAAAAATACAATGAATTCAGTGCCTAATCCCAGCATAACGCTTGGTGCAGGGAATGATCTGTCTTACAATCTTTTTATCTATCATTATAAGTTCTCCCCTGACCGATTTCGGCCATGGTGGCCAATTTCAACAGAGACTACCAGCTGCGCAGGAGATATTATAGTACACAAGTGTACGCGCGAACGCAGGTGCACAGATCAGGCGCAGGACCGACGGCTTTACGTGCTCTCCGAGGCACGGGGGTGTTCCAACACCGCCAACTTCCAAACCCGGGGCTGTTACTGAGATTTTTGTGTCTATCATATACCCTGATCAGGACCTCAAACATTTACTTAGGAACCAAAGGAAAGTTCGTCAATAGACTGACGTTTGCTTGTTAAGCAACCTCACAAATAAAGGACTAAAGCATTTTTATAATATTGCCTTCAAAAAAAATACGCTGGAACTACTACTACATCCAAAGAAGTCACGACTCTGTCACAGAATGCATTAAAGTGACGCTCTTCATGCTTCATAATGCGCGAAGTAAACCGTAGCATTTACGAAAATAATTCTTGAAGAACAGTTGATTATTCGCTATTCTCTGTAAAATTCACGTAACATTGACAAAGACGCAGCTCAATTTCAGTGCAAAGATTGACAATATGCATAATTACAAATGATCTTCCTTAGGAAAAGTGCGGAGTGTGAACACTTTTTTTCTAAACTATTCATCTTGTTATTCTATCCATTTGTCCTATTTAATTTAAAATTTTCAACGAAAATCAACTGTTTAGTCTTTATGGTTCCTAGGCACACAATATTGTCCCGTAGCATTTATGAAATGACTTTATTTAAATAATTACAAATAAACAAACAAAGTTTTCCTGTTTGGGTATAATATTTGTGTAGATTTTCCAAGAATTTTCGAAGAATACGATATAATCTTTGCTCATCATGAATTGAACTACGATTTTCTCAGAAAATTAATTCACAGAAGGTTGACATAAATACAGCACATCTACAGTGTACAATTTAATTATCATTTTCTATTCATCTTCTTACAATACAATCCTATCCTTATTTAATTCAAGGCTTTCAACAAAAACAGCTTGTATACAATAAATTAACTTTTAACGCTTGATAACGTACAAAATAAACCGTATCATTTACCCAACATCACTTTTATTTAAAGAATACCATATAAAAATAATTTAAGTTGGAAAATTATCGTACATTAACCCATGTTCTATGCAGCGAAGTTTATTCACAATACCGTCATGCAGTGAGCAGCAGACTCATATGTTACAGACTACATACTTCACTTCATAGCGTTTTATTTACTTTCTGAACTTGGAATATTTGTATTTTTAGCAATCTATATGTATAATGAAATATTAGCTAGACCCTTTCTGTACATTTACTTAAAAAAAGAGTAATTGTTTTGCAATACATATTGCATATAAAACATACATAATATGTTTCATAGTTCCCAAAACCATGGTTAGAAAAATTTTGTGCGTGATTCACATACCTCCACAACTGGACCAATCTTGATAAAAATGTATACTATGCTATTAAACCGATATTAGGTCAGAGTAAATGAATAAAGAGTGCGTGTTTGCGCACATACTTGAGCACTATAATATCTCCTGCGTACCTAGCTATGCTCTGTTGAGATTGACCACCATGACCGTTATCGGTCGGAAAGGCATCATTAAGTTCAACTTATAGGCTAAATTTTATAAGACAATAATTTTTTTTGTGGCTCTCCATACATGTAACCGAATGATAAAAAATAAACTCGAGAATATATATATATTTTATTTATTTATTATTAGATAAGAAAAGAAAACATACATTATTCAAAGAATGAAAATACCAAAAACGACAATGAATTAACCTAACATAATTATGTTAGGTGTCATTATAGGATTCAGGATAGATCTTTAAAAATATATAGATGGATACGAATACAGTTGACGATACATTATAGAGATGTTGATGATATATTAGACGCGTTTAGCATAATCATAATTATGTCGTTTTTGACGAAAATCCACAATGCAAGCGAATCCGTAAGCGGAAAGGTTACCTCGATATAAAATTTATTTGCACAGGCCTGTAATATTTCTTAGTTACATTTTTCTTGGAACTCATTATGAAGGCAACGAAAGGGTTACTAATTTCAAGAATAACATAAAACATCGTTAAAAGAAGTTGGTTAAAAAGGAGAACAATAATATTTTTAACTCTCCAGTGAATAAACCACCCATTTACATAATTGAATTTCAATCTAATCGATATAAAGGTATCACAACACTGATATTTTTTTAAACTTGCTACAAAATGTGATACTTGAAAACATTCCAGTAAACTGAAATTCAAATAAAAAGATTGAGTTTCAGAACTACGATGCCACGGACTTTTACTTTGAGGATTTACGTTTTTCTAAAGATTAAACTTTATTCGATGAAATATATCCATAGTACTAAAAACAAACCCAGTTTTTCTTGATAAACTAATTAATTTGTTTTTGATTTTAGGATTTATGGCGTGACTTATGTTCTGTTTTACTTTTAGATTATAATTGCCAAATACCAATATTAAATTTCTAAAATTATTTGTATGAATTAGATCTACTACGTCTACGTCTTTGTTGATGTCACAAAAATATCCATTTTTTGCTAAATTGAGACCCAATTAGTATTGTATTTCTAATGAGTAATAAATATATAAAATACTCACTATTAGTTTTCCACAATTTCTTCAAAATGTCCAAGTCCACCATATGCAACACGGCACAGACTATAACGGCCGCCAAAGCTGCTCGAGGTATGAAGTAGAAGTATGGAGTGAGGAGCCCTAGTGTTAGCAATACGACCATTCCTGGAGACAAATTTGTGTGTTTAAAATTGTTAAATAATAATTTTATGATAAACTAGCTCTGCCTCGCGTTCTCGTGGTATTTCTGGGATAAATCCTTTCTTGGGTTTCAAACAAACTATACATAATTTAATCCAAATCGTTTTAGTAATTTAGGAGTGAAGAAGAGACAGACGTACAGATAGACCTGCAGAGATACTTTGGCATTTGTAATATTAGTATGGATATATAAATCACGCAATCAGTGCAATGGTGCAAAGTGTATAGGGACCGTAGAGGGTTTCGGTTCCCAAGAGCAGTAAATTATAATGTGATGACTTATGAGCATGGTTATTTGCTGACAAAAAAATAAAATATATGTATCAGCTGTCTAGTTTCAATAGTACTTTAGTAGTAGATTTGCTTAGTTTGGGTCTAGATGGCGCTGTATTAAATGTCTGTTCATATTTGCTAAGATAGCAATTTAAAATAAAAATATAAACTGTGTATCAATTTATACCATGTTTGAATATTGTTGACCTTTAAAACAAAATGAAACATGAACAAGCAACATTTATAAATAGCTTAAGCATGTCACAACTGAATCCAATTTTATTTCAGCTCTATTTAAGTCGCAAGACGCATAAGATCTTTCCATTTATTTTGCATAGAACTCTTTCAAGATATGTCTATGATATCAAACTTTGCTTCTTAAGATAACAAAGCTGTAGATTTTCAACTTAGCGTCAGAATAGAGACTAGTTCAAAAGAGTATTCGTATATCAAAAATTCAAAAGCCAGTGCGACAGTAAACTATGTTGAAAACTTTTTGATTTATGTAGCCCCTACGGCCTCGCTTCCGTATATAGAGCACTTATTTCGACATGAATAATTTCACTTCCAACCCATTTAACATATTATATATGTTTTACATTTATAAGAACGCGTAAATCGAGCGACAGCTGCTCCTGATCATAAATTATAATGCCTAGAAGAGTCACTGAATTGTAAAGGACGTTTTGAACAGTGCGAAAATAGAAACAAATTGCGGCCGATCGTGTTCACGCGCCTTATGTATATTATAATGAAGATACTTATTATTTATGATGGCGTAAATTGAATTATAATAAGAAATTCAGATAGATATTTTAAGTGAAAAGCAAATTTGACATTGACTCATCCCAAACATATATACTTTGCTAATCATGAAGAGCGTGAACATTCTTTCAATGTTGTAGGTATCATTGGCAACTCCTTGGGATTTGGAGGCCTAAAAACGAGCCGATTATGCTGCACACGCTGAGAGCTTCTATCTCTTGGATCACATCCTATATTTAACCCTTCAATGAATAATAAACATAAACACCATTATAGAAGCCAATGCTGAGGTTCCACAAGCCGAATGCGTCCATGCACGTAAACGAACGAAAGAACGAAATGATGGGATGAGAAGATGATGTTGCACACATTGAGAGTTACTATATCTTAAGTAGTTTTTACTTATTACCCGTTACTAAATAATAAATATAAATACCCGTAAAGAAACCAGGAGTCATCTCGCCAAGAGCGTCCTTTGCCGCGCTACGCGTAAACGATCCATTAACCGGGAACGAATAGAAGAGTGAGCCGATAATTTTGCACACACCTAGAGCCACTCTCTTATAGTGCACCCAAAATACCCTTCACAAAATAATAAACATAAATAATTGTTCAATAAATACCCGTATAGAAGCCAGCAGCGGGAGTCCTCACGCCAGACGCGTCGCTCACCGCGCTGCGCGTGAACGAACCGTTCACCGGGAACGAGCGGAAGAACGAGCCGATGATGTTGCACACGCCGAGAGCCACTATCTCTTATAGTGCACCCAATATATTAACCTTCACAAAATAATAAATAATTGTTTAATAAATACCCGTATAGAAGCCAGCGGCGGGAGTCCTCACGCCAGACGCGTCGCTCACCGCGCTGCGCGTGAACGAACCGTTCACCGGGAACGAGCGGAAGAACGAGCCGATGATGTTGCACACGCCGAGAGCCACTATCTCTTGAGTCGCGTCCAATTTCTTGCCTTTCGCTGGATTAAGAGATAAATGTTGAATGAAAGCCTGATAAATCAAAGCCTTTATTCTACGAATTAAATTTAGTTTTGTTACACGAATACGCTTGTACTTAATTTTTTGGTAAAACAAAAATTAGCTTTGTAAAAAAATGTACAGCTCAAAATAGTATATAGGAACTCTCATTTCCCGGGTGAATGTCCGCGTTACAGCCCAAGACGAGATTCATGATCTCTGAAAGGAAACGCCCTTAGGCATGTCGTTGACCAAAGCGTTGGTCCACACAAACGCCTTCAATAGTAGGAACCCTCTTAGCTACCAAAGAAATACATAAAGGACATTGGAGTATTCGATATTACAACAAGTTCATTTACATGGACTAACTAATAAGCCAAAACAATGTTGATGTTATGTTGTACCGATGTTATACGGACAAATTATACGTCATATTACGAAAACAATTTAAATGACAACACGTAGCAGAAGGCTGTTGCAAGCTTAATTTGAACAGCAAATATTACACCTTGGAACGATAAATAGAGTTACATATTTCATTACCACTCGTTATATACTTCCAAGTAATAATATTTTGTTACGAAACTATCCGAGAACATCAAACACTATACGAATATAATAATTAGATTCACACGTTAAAGTATGAATTCCAAATACTGTTTGAATTCAATATTTTCTCGCTATAAATGTCATAAACATACAATAATAAATTTCTGCAATACTTAGAGCGACCTGCAATATGTTTAAATTATTTATGCTCTGAGATACAATTAGTTTTCATTAAAATGCACAGTAATAATTTTAATAACTGTTCAAAAAACATCCTTCTTAAATGAGGCTATTTTTAAATTTAAAATGAAATTTAACTATATCAATCGAGTAATCCTACCAGTTCAAGATATGAAAAATTTTTCACAAATAACAAGTGTTTAAAGAACAAAGAGCATCATTCAAATTCATATTTTCATCGTGCATGCACAAAACGGCCATTTTTCAGTTTCAGATGAATTATTTCCACTGTCACATCATAATATGTCGGATAATGCCGTGAATATTGCAATATCGTTTGCAATATACGAGAATACTGAACGCTCGTCGACTTCCCACTGTAACGTAATGTAGTTCTAGATAATGCATTATAGAAGCTGTCTTATTGTTGTTATGATAGTGTCGTGTGTTCCCATGTTGTCATACTAAATGTATAAATTATGAACGTTTCAAGAATATGGTGGGGTAAAGCAACAATTGATATGGAACAAACTAATTACTATGTCATATTTAAATACAGTACGAACAGTACATTGATGGAAATCAAAAAGTATGTTTTTGCTCACAGTAACGTAATGTAGTCTAGATAATGCATTAAAGACGCTGTGGTATTGCTGTTCCTATTGTTATGGTAAGTGTACAAATTATCAATATTTCAAGAGTATAGTGAGATTTACCTCATCTTGTTTTAATAAAGAAAGACAAAATATAGGACTGCTACATAATAAGTATGAGTAGTGTCCTATTGAAAGTTAACATTTACGTCTTAATTACGCTTATCGACGAGTCATTGTAACATAATGATTTATAGAAGCTGCCTTATTGCTTTTAATCTGTTATGATAGTGCCGCATGTTGTTGTCACGCTAAATGTATGAATTATGACCGTTTCAAGAATGTGACGAGGTAAAACAAAGATTAATCGAGATAGATTCAAAGATACAGTAGAATGTTTACAAGGATACATAAACAAAATTTAAAAATTCAAAATGCTTCATGCATTTTCAACGCTTGTCAGTTGCTTTAACGTAATGTAGTTTTAGATAATACATGGTAAATATCCCATTGTTATTATGATATTAAAGCATAATTATATTCTAAAAGTAAACGTTTTGACTTTGATTTTAACTTTGACATGTGTAAGGAATTTAATAAACATTTCGAGAAAATGACCAGGTAAAGTGAAGAACGATAGAGCTAGAATCAACGCTTTATTGCAATGTTTACATGGGTTTTATATTAATAAATTTAAAACTGAGTATAGTTTCTCATTTCTGAGAATGAAAAACATTTTTGACGCCGTGCTCAAATATTGA
>LQNK01001261.1:140420-153127 GCA_001586405.1 Phoebis sennae
TGATATTAAAGCATGATTATATTCTAAAAGTAAACGTTTTCTTTTAACGTCTTTGACCTTAACTTTGACATGTGTAAGGAATTTAATAAACATTTCGAGAAAATGACCAGGTAAAGCGAAGAACGATAGAGCTAGAATCAATGCTTTATAACAATGTTTACATGGATTTTATATTAATAAATTTAAAACTGAGTATGGTTTCTCATTTCTGAGAATGAAAAACATTTTTGACGCCGTGCTCAAATATTGATAGTATACTTAGCACACCTCAATGTGGATTCGAAACATAATATTATGATTTTGGAGAGCAAACATTTTTTTTCCGAGACGTTACGATTATCTATACATATAATAAAAGAGTAACCGAACCATTTCTGTACATTGAATATTTTTCAAAAAGAGTAATTGGTATGCAATATGTATGTTCCATAGATACCAAAACCATGGTTAGAATTTTTTTTTCTGTTTGTCTGTTTGTCTGTTTATCTGTTTATCTGTTTGTCTGTTTGTCTGTTTGTCTGTTTGTCTGTTTATCTCTTGTATGTGCGTCAATCACGTAATAACCACTAGGCAGTTTTTGATAAAGTTTCACATGCTGATAGATCCATATTAGGTGCAAATTATAGGCTACATTTTATTTGAAAAAAATAATTTTAGGGGTGGCTCTCCATACATGTAAACGGAGGGTAAAAAAATAAATTCGCAAATACATCATTAAATTTGATGTCATTAGATAGGTCTTTAAAAATTAAATAAAGGTTTCTATATGCGTTTTTCGATAAATTAAATATTTTTTGAGATAAATGCTTCTAAAGTCGTGAAAATGTCATACCACGTGACAATGTGAGATTTTGGTTGAGTTGCGGACATGCCTTTTTATACTCTTTATGTATAGATACGGTAAAAAACACTCAATAAATTCTCAAAAACCTTCACAAAATATATAACTGTTCGCCCGCGGCTTCGCTCGCGTGTACTACAATTTTCTGTATTTGGAAGAGGCGCGCACTGTGAGATTTTGGTGAAACCCATTTCCATAGAAAATTATAGCGGTCCTGCGACCGTCAAACTTTTGTCGTGCGCCTCTAAAAATACAGAAAATAGTAGCCCACGCGTGCGAAGCCGCGGGCGGAAAGCTAGTATATAATAATACAATATTATATTTACGTATTTAGTCCATTGACTTCCTATGTTATTTCCTTGAAATTGAATACTTCTTGAAACACGCTTTTTCACTCGATATTAATTTGCCAAATGGATACATTCTTGCTATATTTCGAAAAGCAAAGGACAAACAAAGTATAATCCATTTTTCGCATCGTTCTATATTGCATTCTATTCGAATACGTTTTCCGCCCCTATGGATGACACAATAAAGTATTTAAAGCAAAAGCAATACTGTGTATGAATAAAACTTCAGTATTCTTTGTTGGTGTCTGCTTTCACTCTCACGGTGGTCATCACGATATATGAAATCCGTGAATTAAGTTAGAAGCCTGCAAAATTGATTAACCTTGCTAATATCTATAAAGGAGTTTTAATGTAATAATAGTATAGTCTAGGTTTAAAGAAAAATTAATAAATATTGACCCAATATAGATGAAACGTAATGGATATATAATTTTTTTTTATTACAATCGCTTTTAGGAAGTAACTTCTCTAGTATGTCGCAGCATTAACATTTAATTACTCTGGAACGTATGCTTCCCGTATCAAAATCTAATTAAACGGTCGCTAAATATCTATACAATAATTAATTATACATCATTATATAACCAAAAACCAATTATAAAACAATAACCGAATAAATGGAAAACGAAGTACAAACAGATTTATTCGAAAACAATAATAAACTGGTGAAGGACAAGTGACTTAAAGTTTCCGCTCGCCTTACCCGCAAGTGAAGCTTATTAACGCTTTAAACCCTTTCACTACAAAAGGCCCGACTACAGACTACGGCATAATTAAATCGTCCCAAATATTTTGTAAAAGGAAACGAATTATAAACGTTATAAGATAGCTCTTTGGTAAACCTTTCCCGAACATAAAGCAATTTGTAATTTCAATGAATAGGTTTTATTGGAGATTAGATTTCCATTTAATTCTGCGAAGTTTCACCACGTTGGAAAAACGGCATTAATAGACAGAGTAATAATCTGGCTAAATCTAAAATTAGATTGAATTTATTCTGATATCAACTTACGGGATCAAATATTCATAATCAAATTATAATAACGATAAGAAAAATTATACTTACAGAAAGCCTTCGCGATGGCTACATTTGAGATGACTCCAACAAGAGGGACTATTAAAAGGCCTGAGCCAAGTTGCGAAAACATCCCGCTTGCAGTCACTGTCGTATTTCCTATTGTAGACTGAAAGGGTGGTACCTGAGGCCTCGGTAAGCCTGGCGTTATGTCTCCTGTAAATAACATTATTTTCTTTATAGTTACAATTTCAAAACGTTCACGTAAATTCCATAAAGTATCATATAAACTGAAACAGCTACATTCCTAGATAGACACATTTTATACATTCAGCAACATTTCCCTATTTCACATTTTCACAGATATTTTTGTTTTTCGCGTTCAGAAAAGAAAAATTTGTACTGAAAAATTGAACAAAGTATTTTATTTTTATCAATTTATATTACAAATGTAAATTTTTGACATCAATAATTTATTAGCCTAGAGTATGCCAATTTATTAGATTATAGTGTGATACATTTCATCAGCCTACGATTTGGCTTGTATAGGCAATCTCACGCTGGGACGCTTACCAGAGAAATAATCATTTTAAATGCTAATGTGTTTCATTAGTGCCGACTGGCCAAATCCCTTTACCCTTTCATTTATTTCCTAGTAATTTCATTCCGTTTCTTAATACTGTTGAAGGAGTAAACTAATAATATTTTCTCATTTTATGAGGTTATAAAAATGTAAGTTAAATTAAATTTATAAGCAGCTAATTGATATTACTGCAAATGCATATCAAAATATCGGCTTAATCGCAATAATACCAACAATGGATTAACAAGCATTATGTTGAGTGCCTATCCTGATGTGAAGTATTTCCATCATCAATATCTCTGATCACTGTTAAAATCATATCATTGAAACTTCCGTTTTTTTTAATACTTTTAAAATGTTTTTTTTCGATGGGTCAAAGAAATTACGATTTTGACAATGTTGTACAATTGATGTTGTCAACATTTGGGGCTTTTCTTTTATGTCATAGATTTACATCAGGAATACTACCAATATAGATACAGCAAAGAAAGAAAGAAAGAAAAAATATTTATTGCCATAAATTCTTAACCTAGCTTAACTATGACAGAGAGTTAAAAACTACGTATGGCAAAAGGTGCCAACCTCAGCGTATGCTGCCGGAATGGAAGGAGCAGCGCTGATTTTCAGGCCCCTGGTAATTCGTACTTCGTGTATAACAAAAAAAAAAAAAGTAACAATTATTTTTATTAATTAATCGGAATCTAACCTACACTCTGAATCAGTAAAAAAAAAACTGTAAATAATACCAATACGGCCGTAAAATATTTTATATTTTTGGTTTCAGTTTATTTATGCGGCTGGTCCCGAGGCGAAAACCGCACTTCTAGTTTAATATCTCCCCTGAGAGTTGCTGTAATTCTGAAGCTGTCGTAAAATGTGTTTGATTTTACGTCCAAAGATGGATAAACTTAAAACACCGATCCTATCAAATATCATGATTCCAGGAAAATAAATAAAGTCAAATGCTTTACGGGAGTATAAAATACATATGAAAAATAAAACAATGGTATTCTTTGTGGCATTGTAATTGTAGTTAGTTGTGGTAGACATTTCAGAATATTATTCTAATAGTTTTGGTTCTTGTTTATTAATAAGTAGGTGTGTAATACTTTTGAACATTAAAACACCTGATATTTTCTACGCAGTAACACAGTGTTTTGTTAGGAATGTTTTTTCATGGATCCACGTGTGGTAAAACTATGTACCTATTATTCAACTTTTTTATGATTTGCGTCTACATAATTGCGGGACATAAATTGCTCAAGAAGTCACAATAGGATCGTGGCATTGTTGTCAATTGTCACTTCCTCTTTTAAATTACGTAATGCGTCCATTATAAGTTGATTATTTATCGCATTTTTTACTTTATTATAAAACTATTTGAACACTTCTTTAAAGTCACCACGAACAAAATTAAATTCATGGTCACAAATATGCTTAAAAAACATTTTTAGGGGTGGGTCTCCATACATGTAAACGGAGAGTAAAAAGAATAATTTTACTAAAATATATTAATATATGAGATGTCATTGGATAGGTCTTCAAAAATAAAACAGAGGTTTCTAAATAGGTTTTTTTCTAAAATATATATTTTACGAGATATACGCTAGTAAAGTCGTAACTATTCCGCGCGACAGGGTGAGTTTTGGGTTGAGTTGCTAACTTGCCTTTTTATAAACTTAACGGACAGGTTAAAAAAACAATCAATAAATGCCTAAAAAATCTTCAAATAAATTTCTGTATTTTGGAGAGGCGCGCGCAGTGTGAGAGTTTGGTCAATCCTATTTCCATAGAAAATTGCAAAATCTTAATACTAAAAATGTCCCAGCGGTCCTGCGATCGTAATTTTTTAAACATTTGTTGCGCGCCTCAACAAAAAAGAAATTTGTAGTTCACACAAGAGAAGCGCGGGCGAGAAGCTAGTAATAATGAAAAACTAAAGAGTTCCATGAACGTGCTAATTTCAGGAACTACAGATCCGATTATAAAAAATATTTTTGTGTTAGATAAATTATTATTTATCAAGTTAGCCTATTCCAAATTATGATACGGGGCGAAGGCGCTCGAAACATAAGGAAATAATTAAAGTTACGATAGAAATAATAAAATATTATTTTGCCTATTTACAAAGAGCTTTGGCTTGTAACAAGATATACTTTATATGTAATAATTAAAAATTAAGTTATATCTGTAACAATGTTTAAAACATGCAGTTATATTTCATAAAACCATCTGGTACAATGCATTTTTAATAAATCAGCGACAAAGATTTATTAGAAAATCAGTATTTTTATTCTTATAGACTGTAATTGTACATTGTCTAGGGTTTCTTACGTTTCATTAAGCAATCATATCTTGCGAATACTTTACCCTAGTAATGAAATAAATCAACTGTATACTGTAATACATTATTACAGTTACAGGCACGAACAATATAAAATTTCATATTCATACAATTTTCACTCATTATATTATAGCTGTAATTTCAACAAAGTGTATAAGTTTGACCCTAGAATCATAGATAACTATGTCAATTTGAAGTAGCCTGAGTGACTAGCTTCGAATGAGATTGTATAATCCCGAAATTGGCTCAAATTTGCTAACACTGGGAGTTTGACCGAGTTTAAATCGAGTCTTTATTAGGAGTTATTTTACTTTCCCGTCATTATTATCTTTGACTAGCTGTTCGGTCTCGTAGCTCCGTGTATTGTTCTATACAAGTGCACCATACATAGTATGTAAGATGTAATTTTGTATGAATGTATTAGTGAATAAGTCCTTGAAGTGTCTGAGAAAACAAATAAATAATAAATTCCTTATAATTTCTGCATTGCATACTGCTATGCATTTTCGAAGATTTTAAATTATTATTTAACCCGACGTTTCGAAAGGTCACATGAAAAAAATCTGTGAAAAATGCATTTTTGTTTTAGCCCGTTCTCGTGGGAAAGATATTTTTAATCCCGGAGCTTAAAGCCTTTCCTATGTCATTCTTCTGGTCCTAATCTATCTTACTACGAATTTTCTGCCTAATTGGTCCTGAAAATCTCGAATTATAAATGTTGTAACAAACCCGTCTTTATTTTACACGTATATATGGATAATACTCGCGTTAAAATACACACAAGAAAATACTTTATATTACTTGTATAAACATAAAGATAAAAGCCTAAAGGATGTATAACTTTGTAACGGAATAATCCTATAAATATTTCACAATACCCTAATGAATAGGCAATTTGTGAAATTAGATCTCCCCAGTCTCAAGTCTGAGTGTGGTTAAAAGATAGACAATTATATTGGATAAGTTTGTATTCAAGGGAAGTACCTAACTTAGTTTATTAGTCAGAACTGTAAGTCTGTAGGTACGGCGTTCGGTATTTCATTTGTATTCAGTTATTTATATTTTTGTTCAGATTTGAACATTTAATATAGAATGATTTTTAACAAATATGGTTATGTTTTTTTAAATACAATTTAATATTACATGAATGTAGATATTATTTTATGAACAGATACAATGAAGATAGGTCAGAGGAAACAGGAGCGAACTAAGAACTAAGAATAAACAGTCTTAAACACGTATAAACGATCCAAAATGAAAATAAATAATTAAATAAAGTCTTAAATTCCCTAATAAGAACTTACCAGTTAAAATGAAAGGGTTATTTTTGTCCTGGTGCAAGAAGAACGCCAACACAGACGCCATAACAACGACAACAGCATTTCTCGAAACGCCCACGAACCATAACGTCCTCTTCACTATTAAGCTACTTTTCTCGCCCTTCTGCTCTTTGACACGTATGTCTTTTAGTGCCTGAAAATAATATTTTTACGTGAATTTCTTTAATATTAAAAATGTTCATAATAAATATATTTGATTTATATAGGTTTTAGTAGCTACAATAGAATAACAATATATTAGCGAGTATTATCATTAAGCCGACATAATACTAAATCTCTTACACAATAATGCATTCGATTGATTAAGAATTTGATCTTTTAGAAGTATAGAGATAAGATATATGCGCCGTATCCTATGTTTTAAGTAATACGCAAAATAACAATAGATAATAAATAATAATACGTGTCTATTACAATTGTAATAACATGGACTAAACTGATACCGACCTAACAACATCAAAATAATATTATAACATAGACACAATGTGAAGACTATCATAAATGCAATTTGTATGAAAGCTACTTTGCACTAGGTCCTACACTTTCAGAGCAATTCATTGTATAGTAATCTCTGACAGCTGTTCTATCCGAATGCACAAAATGTAAAAAATAAAAAAAAATAGAAAAATATGTTTAAAAAAGAATAAAAAAAATATGTATGCAAAGTCATTTACGATTCCATATTAAAGATGAGAGCTCTAATGAGGATCTCCTGGGGATGGTATATGATCCGATTTAGGTAATCGGGAAGAATCTCATCGGGTCTCAAAGAATTTCATTCATATCAGTCCAGAAGTTTCGAAGTTTATTCAATTCAAATAAACAAACAAACAAAAAAATCGAATCAACTCTTATGATATTAGTGATATATAAAATCTTTACTCTTGATAATGTTAATGACTATAGTATTTTTGAATATATCACCCAAAATACTATAGTCAACTAATCTAACCTTTTACGAAACAAGTTAATTACAAAGTAAATAATAAATAACACCCATTTCTATTATAAAAACATCGACACTAAACCGATGCCGTCCCAGAAACATCGAGCATAATATAAACACAATATGGAATACAATTTGTATGAAAGCTACTTTGCACTGCAGCCCTACACTTTCAGAGCAGTTCATTGTATAGTAATCTCTGACAGCTGTTCTATCTAGACGCGCACAATGTGTGCGATGTAATTTATGATTCCATATTAGCGATGAGAGATTCTAATATGAATCTCTCGGGCTTGATTTATAATCCGATTTAGGTACGACGTTTAATTATTTATTTGTGTCTTACTTACGTATTTAATTAAAATGAAAATAAAGATAATAATAATATTCATTATAAGTATAGATATTCAGTTATAAATACGTGTTTCAACTTTGAGCTCTACTACTTAAAAATACACTGGCAGAATTAAAGTATTGACTAACTTTAGTATTTAACGTTAATTTAAAGAATATTTAAAGTTATCTACAATTCCATTTGGTTCATAATATGCAACATTTAGAATGCTTATATTTTTTTTCTAATAACCACGTAGTACTGACTTTAGTTGTAAAATTCTGTAAAATACTACGTTAAACTGTGTGGAAATGATAATAAACGTTGAAAAGTAAAGATAAACTACGTTATTAAAAAGTAGAAATGTCATTTCAGTTATTTATGTTTGGTAATTATTAAAGACAATGTTAAAATTATGAAAACTGACTAATAAAAATTTAAAAGCTTTATAAAAGCCATTTTATCCCAGCGTTAATGACAAAATGTAGTTTAATTATGTTGTAAATTATAAATCGGAACATTTGAAGTTTGTTGGACTATTGTGTCGAATTTTGCTGAATGTTTACCAGTAAGTAAGTACTTTAATACTCCTTATTAGCAATAAACGGATTAATATTATGGGACAGATTTTATTACCATAGGTATCTTGATCTAATTTTCTTTATAAATTTACTCCTATCTTTAATCTCTATATCCTTTGTGCTAAACGGATAGCTTATTCTCATAATATCGCGTGAGCTAAAAAGCCCGATTATTGGGGATACATGTACTACCCCAGAATATATTAAATACGTGTTCAGGGGACAATAATGTAATAAGTTGTTTAACTAATTGTTAAACTGCTGTAGTTGTTAAACGTAGACAATTATATTCGTGCAATCGTGACAATAATGGTCGCTTGGTTAAGTCGATCGATTTTGTACTCGAACGAAATTATCTTCATATCCAGTCTGGCAATATGAATGCGGTATTAGACTTTGGTAACAAGTTCAGAATTGCTTTACAAGTACAAGACAGACGATTTAATACGCAACGATAAAACAAATTACTTTTCATGTACATTTTGATTATCGAATTTCAATTCATTATTTCAACGTTGCGTAAAAAATAAGTAGTTAGGAGTTCGTATGAATGAAGGATGTATTTACAAAAACTAAAATACGTACTTATGGTAATGCCATTTCTATAATAGTACAAGATAGGCTGAGTAGTGTATCTTACATCCTCGTATTAGCGATATCTTCGAACACCACACAAGAAGCTATAAAAGTCACGGCATCGAACATGAGCCCCAATAGACCCTTTATCATGGTCAGTGGATGAAACACTCACCTTCATCCCCATCAGTACAATACAACAAGATAAGCCAAGTAGTGTATCTTGCATCCTCGTGTTAGCGATATTGTCGAACACCCCACGCCAAGTGGCTATGAACGTCTCGGCGTCGAACTTGAGCCCCAATAGACCCTTTATCATGGTCAGTCGATGAAACACTCACCTTCATTCCCATCAGTACAATACAACAAGATAAGCCAAGTAGTGTATCTTGCATCCTCGTGTTAGCGATATTGTCGAACACCCCACGCCAAGTGGCTATGAACGTCTCGGCGTCGAACTTGAGCCCCAATAGACCCTTTATCTGCGAGGAAGCGATCGTTATCGCCGCGGCCGAAGTGAATCCGGATACAACTGGTGTTGATACGAACTCCACGAGAAATCCTACAATTTCGTTTGAATAAATAATAATACAATATAAAGTTGTTGGCCTGAGCGCCCAAAAAGTTTTATAGGAAGGTTCAGAAATTAAAATAAATAAAAGATTTCAATTAATTTAATACTAATATATGACATCAAATAAAAAACAAAACAAAATGCATCTTAACCAGATCAGAACTTTAAAATAAAGCAGACTAACAGTGAACCTAATTTAAAATTTATTTCCAGAATAATTTACATACCAAGTTGTGAGATCCCAGCGACGAACTGAACAATACCGCCAATAAAACACAGAAGTACTGCGAAATCTGGATTAGTTCCGTTCGTGTAAGTGAACGTTAGCAGGGAAAGTAATGCAGTGGGTCCTATGTTGATTTGCGGTATTGTGCCCATGATGCCGTAGACGAATCCGCCCGCGAAGGAGGCGTACAGGCCATACTGAAAAAAATTACAGTGTTTCTCATCCAATACACTTTGAAATCATGAAATTTATTACTACTGAGATAGTAACGGTTTTTTTGTACTTATACCAAAGTACACGCTTAAAAATAATACGATTTTTTATATCTTTATTTGTTTTGGGGGATTTTTTAAAATTGGAAATGTGTTCCCCATGATTGAATATATTTATTTTTCGTACCTCCTATCAATAATACGTTTTTAATGGTATGTTTAAGTACATACATTTTTACGGTAATACACTATAATCGTAAGAAATTACTGAAAGAAAATATAGGACTAAAAAGAAAAAAAGGTTTTTTTTAACTTTATAAAGCAATATTTAACAATAAGTCAATTTCCGTTGATACGCGGTAGGTATTGCACCAGATAATATTTTTAGCATAATTGATTTTCTGTAACGATTTCCTGCATATCGTATAAAAAAGTCAATTCTCTTTTAATTAATTATAATAAAAAACAGTGGTTATAAAATCAGGTTATATTTTGTCACGTTTCATGATCAATTTTTTTTGTTACTTTTATAATTACTAGTATAATTCAATAATAACGTATGTTCATTATATAAACACATATTCAAATATCAAAAATATATGTATTACATAATTTTACATACTAAGGACAAGTGGGAAAACGTGATTTAAACAACAAATAATCGCATTTCGCCTCCTCTTAACTCCAAAAACTTAAAACTCCATACAAAACGTGAGTTATGTACCAGTTGCATCCAGAACTATGTAATTCATTTCTCTTGGTCTGTGTTGGCACGACTTCAGACGTGAGTTTATTTCATTTTCGATCCGAATATAAAATGCATGGGAAGCAAAAGAAAGAAGTCAGTTCTTACTGTGAATCAAATATTTAAAACAATACATTTTCTTCAAAAAACTCCAATTTAATGATACTAAGTTACGGTCTCGCCTAATTTGCTTAAATTTAATACTATTTTTATTATACTACATTATTTATGGGGCATAAACTAAAATATCATATAGAATACATCGCAGGTAGTTATAATATAATCCAGGATAAATCAATTTTTCACAAAAGCAGCAATTTAAAAGTACTCTTTGTTCTCATGGTATACGCAAAAGTTTCCTCTTTATAGTATTAACGTATCAAGTACCGATACAATGCTACTGCTATGTAGTTAAGTAGATTATTGATTGCTTAATATTTATAATGTGTGGATAAATATTGATTTATCGCATATTTTCATTATGATAAAAAGGAGTAGGTCAATGAGGTATTAGATATTTCATTCGCTTAACGTCATTGATACAATTATTGCATTTTAATCCCTATCCGATTAAAAGGATTTAGTGTTTAAAGTTAGATCTACATTACCATATTGGTCCTTTACGTTTCTTTAGTTTTTCTCTATGAGTAAAATATAAGTGAATATACACTGACAAACATTCTTAATAAGGTACGCCGGTTTTTCCCAACTGTTTTTGTCCATTAGTATCCAATAATTGATATAAATACATTCAGCAATTTCGCTTCGACATAAAAACCCAAACCATAAACAAAACATGTAAAAAATACCCTTATTAAAATCGCGCGAGCAACTCATATACGATGATTGAGATCTGTATGATGGCCCGGCTTTCAGATGGCTCATGCATGTTTGCAAGTCAAAACTTCTAGCCAGCCGATTATTGGGAAAACTACCCGGCTAATTGCAGAGGATCTAACCATAAATAAACTAAGACAACTTCCAAATACGTGAAAATACCTGTGGATCAAATCCCGCCAGAGAGGCATACGCTATCGAATGTAAGCGCCGCCCGGCTATCAGATCGCCGAACCCTGTTTGTAGATCGTAATCCCTTGACCGGTTGATTATCATGAACATTCGCCTGACTAATTTTTCAGATATTGCTTAAGATATACTTAAATAAATAACAAAATATTTAAAAGTAACTGGCTAAAATCCCGCACCCTTTTGGCAAATCGCGCCAAATCTACCTTTAAATTAACTAAGCTAACTACAAAATATGTAAAAATACCTGTAGCTCAAATCCCGCCAGCGAGGCGTACGCTATCGACTGCGGTATCAGTGTAAGCGACACCCTGAACCAAGTTATCAGACCTCCAATCCCTGTTCACGGATCATAACTCCTCAACTGGCCAAGTATAGGGCACACCCTTACGGCAAATCGCGCCAAATCCTTAAATAAAGTAAGCTAACAAAACATGTAAAAATACCTGTAGCTCAAATCCTGCCAGCGAGGCGTACGCTATCGACTGCGGTATCAGTGTAAGCGCCACCGTGATCCCGGCTATCAGATCGCCGATCCTTGTTCACGAATCATAACTCCTCAACTGGCAAAGTATCGGTCACAACCCTCCGGCAAATCGCGACAAATCCTTAAATAAAATAAGCTAACAAAACATGTAAAAATACCTGCGGCTCAAATCCCGCCAGCGAGGCGTACGCTATCGACTGCGGTATCAGTGTAAGCGCCACCGTGATCCCGGCTATCAGATCGCCGATCCCTGTTCGCAGGTCGTAACTCCTGGACCAGCCGACTATCGGGAACACCCGGCTGGCTAATCGCCTCGGATCTAGCTTTAAATGCATCCTGCAATTTTCCGCCTTTTATATTTTCTTGGAAACAATTTATTCTAGTTTCATAGTGAATACTCTAGATAATTATAGTTTTATAGACTTCAATTCAATAATAATGAAAATGATGTCTAGATCTAAATTCATTCTTAATAAGTATAGTTATCAATACTTTCTATAAGAAAAATTTTAATTAATATTCATGAA
>LQNK01001261.1:153934-182617 GCA_001586405.1 Phoebis sennae
TGTTCACGAATCATAACTCCTCAACTGGCAAAGTATCGGTCACAACCCTCCGGCAAATCGCGACAAATCCTTAAATAAAATAAGCTAACAAAACATGTAAAAATACCTGTGGCTCAAATCCCGCCAGCGAGGCGTACGCTATCGACTGCGGTATCAGTGTAAGCGCCACCGTGATCCCGGCTATCAGATCGCCGATCCCTGTTCGCAGGTCGTAACTCCTGGACCAGCCGACTATCGGGAACACCCGGCTGGCTAATCGCCTCGGATCTAGCTTTAAATGCATCCTGCAATTTTCCGCCTTTTATATTTTCTTGGAAACAATTTATTCTAGTTTCATAGTGAATACTCTAGATAATTATAGTTTTATAGACTTTAATTCAATGATAATGAAAATGATGTCTAGATCTAAACTTTTCACTTTAATCATGATACTTAGGCCTTTATAATATATTGAACAATTAACACTTCATAAGTTAAATTCAAAAATTACTGGTATAATTGAGTACTACACTAACACAACACAACGTTTAGAATATTTCGTTTATAAAACTCTACCATTCGCCACTATTGTATTTTTTCATCGTATCTACTTGGGGAAAAGACAAGATCTATGGAAAAGAAGTATAATGGCGAAAGAGTAATAAAGTCATACAACCCATGCACCCTCCTTTTCGAAATTCGCAGGTTACCCGTGACTTAAATATGAAGCCAAAATGCATTTTATATGCATGCGAGGTCAGCCTCGAAGCACTTCCAATTTTTATACTAGCAAGATTCTTGATATTGCTTCGAAAACTAAAACGATATATCAACTACACTATTTCCACAACTACTCGCGTAATATGTTATCTTTATTAACTATTTTGTTCTGTAAAACACATCAATTTGAAAACTCTACATCATTGTTACTGTAAGATTTTATTTCTGTGGCACATTGTTAACATTAATTTTGTATGATTCCGAGTTAATAAAACCAACTTAAAACCGTAAGAAATACTTACGTTTAGTTATCGAAGCCTTTTAATAATTAAAATTAAATACAGGAAACTATTTTAAGGCTTGAACATAACTAAATAAAACTAATTTTATTCAATAACAATATAGTTTTCACAGTCGCACTCATTTTTAACACGTAATATTTTCCCGCGCAAAATATACCACAGAGCATGCGCAACTATAACTTTTTAAAACAGCGCATTGGACTGCGACTTCAACCAAACTGTGTAGTTTAGGTTCGGACTCGTATCTTGCATTTAATTTATTTTTCTTGTTATGGCCTAAAATAAATTTATATGGCTATAGTGCTTATCGGAAACTGTTTTTCAATTACATTTCTATCAGTAGGAATGTAGCTGTAATAGAATTACTTATCAAAACGTTTGTAATTATAAACACAGGAAGCAATTCCTTACCTTCTATTATATTAATGGTTTGGTTGATAACAGATAGCGTAAAACCTTTTATTTTTTCAAGAAATAACCTCCTAACCAATTAAATACCTACTTATATTATTTGGACGTGCTATGACAAGAAATATTTTTTACTATTGTACTAATATCCAGCGAATTACTACTTTAGCACATAAGTACTAATGAGGCATATAAAACAAAATACAGGTACGTACCTACTCAACAAATTTGAGTATCATAAAATAACCGTTGTTATATTATATTCTGGATCCTTGTTTGGGTTTTAGCAGCTTTACTTACTGTAGATGCTAATTCTACATAATAATTTGAAGATATGTAAGTAGTCAACTTTTGGAATTTGTGCTGATTTTATTTATATCTATGTTTCATATTTGTTTTATTATTATAAGTATTATAATCTGTGCTATTACTATTAACGTACAACTAATCTGTTAGAAATTTAAACTACCTTGCATAAAATACTTTAACGTTTAATAATAAAAAAGATATTTTTATAGGGCCAGTATAAATTTCAAGCGCTATTATGTTGACCCGTAAGTAGAGTTGCGGATAATCGTACATTTCCTCGAGGAAAAGCCTTGAAAGAATTTGTTACAGACTTATTTATTCACTTGTTTTTAACAAGACACTATTTTATTAAAGTGTCTTTACGACAATATTTAAGTGTCTTCAATAAATTTTGCCTTATTTGCAGATACAAGTTAAGGACACAAAATCATAATATCTCAGATTAATAATACTTAGGTTCGATGTTAATGAGTTGTAGAATTATTTAAATGCAATTGCGCTTTAAAACGTGACGTACATAGGTGATACCTCTGGTGCCAACAGCTATTCAAGGCCAAGAAAACATTGCATTTAATGTTGATAACAAACAACAAAATAGACGGACAATATAAGGTCTATACATTTCCTTGTAGTAATTTACTGAATTAAGGTATTTTTAAGATGTTTTTTACAGCCTGTTGCTAGGTTTATATGAGTGTTAGTTATAATTCGTTGCTTTATCTTGGTGTACCTAGCCTACGAGTTCCTACGGACAAGATATATTTGTAAAGGTCTATCAAAGTGTCTTTTATATATAGAAAGTGACCATAGGAGTACATTTTTTTTTGTTTTTAAATAAAGTTGGAGGTGTAAAACAGTAAATTTCGAAAGTTACATTACACACACAATCACGTGTATGCAGCCATCTGCGAATAACATCCATCTGTTAGGCTAGGAAAATACTATGGTATAGAGGTCATTTATGATCCATAACAGTTATCACCACTAAACGGATTTATGTAATAACTTATTATAAATTGACGAAAGGAAAGAAAATATTCAAAAACAGAAGAAACTTTTATTTAATGGGAATCTAAACAAAAAAACATGTTTCGTTGAGACGGTATGTATTTAAACACCACGTAAGAGTATGTATTTAAATTCTAGAAGGTATTCTATTAAAATTCTAGACAATGTAAGTTAAATATAATTTTACTCTATTAAATTAAATGTTTACACAAAGATGAAAAATCTACAGTTATAAAAACTGAACGGGATTCAACTTTGCTTTGGTTCCAGTTATTCATGGGATAGCCGAAAAAAATAAGGCAAATCAAAAGTTAAGCGATCATTGTTCTCAAACCTTTGACTCTGGACGAAATTGAAAACCCTTTTATAGTTTTTACCATTCCCATATTCCAATATTATTAAAAAAAAACTTCTCTCAAATTTGTTATGAATCTTCTAAAATCATTCATTCGTTGGTGGACATGTTTAATCTGTGATAATATCAATCACTAGAAAACCTATATCATACTTTGACCACATAGCACCTAATATCTAAACTTAGTCGTTAAAAATATTATCAAACATAGCCATGTGATATCTTGAGATTGGGTTTCCCCGTATGACTTCATACTTCTTTACATTAAATTCACGATATAAGTACACAGTACGACGATACGTACGAGTAAACAGCGAAGAAAAACATCGTGAGGAAATCCATTAGAGATTCCGAAAATAGGGAGATGTAAACCTATTATTTACGTAAGGCTGATGTTGACCAAATTGTCGAGGCAAAATAACAATAGCTATAGCGCGGCCCCGTATCAATGTTTTAGGCGAGGTCTAGTTGGCCATCTGCATGGTTTAAATTTTTAAGCACAAGCCCGGCATTGCAAGAAGAAAATCGAATATTTTTAATTGTTCACAGGTGGAAATTGGAACATTTGCAATCATACCGAAGACCACCGAGAAAAGAACAATCTGCAAAATATTGTTATCGGTGTTATAGTATTTAAAATAATGAATTTACACACATTCATGACTAAGTATATATAGCACCTTAAAATAAGAATGATCTTCATCTCAAATGTTAATCCAAGAAATACCTTATCATTATTTACGGAATGGGCAAGGATTTGGTTTTTCTATACGAACTGTAAATAATAAATAGACATCTATTGAGATAGGATTTTGTAAAATCCATCAGAATTGAAGAGCAATTTACAAGCGATAAGTAATATAGAACTGTTCGATCGAATTTATCCTCATCGTGTTTAAAGACGCGGCCCGAAGAGGTTAGATGGGGTATGCGGTCCAGAATCCGCAATGAAGCGAACAATGGATCATCCGGATATTGGCTGTCAACTGGGTTGCCTCGCCCTAGCGATACTGGGTCATGCTCCGAGGTGAACTTCCATGAAAAATGAGGTTAGGTACACGTTTCAAATGTTTAATGACGAGATGTTTTAAACATTAACACATTACACACGCTAATAATCGTTTGAGTTTGTTTGCGCGAACAACTGCATAGCTCTTGATATTTTGCACTGCCGTAACATTTCAGTGGGTGTTGTGAGGATTATGTGCTTGAATATAAATAATGCTTGACGAATACGAATGCTTGAAGAGAGGCTTTTCGGAAAATTGTTGAATGTGAGTACTAAAGAAAGTATAAGTTCATTCCAATTGTTATGAAAATCATTTTTATAACAACAATAATAAAAGTTTTAGCTGCTAGTGAAAAATGATTTGCACTGTGTAGGTTTTGGTGTTAACTTAACTTAAAGTAAAGGTATTAAGGTACATACATTATTTTCTTAGGTAGGTAATATTAAGTAATCTAAGGTAAATGTGCCATATTACGGAGTATAAAGAAGTTTTTAAGTTCGAGCTTAGTTTTTAAGAAAGGTGATGTTTCTGGTAATGGAAGGTATTTTATTTGGAAGACAATTTATTATTTTATAGACCTAGATATTAATTTGCGTCCTAGTCTTTAATTTATATCAAACATCATAATTTTTTCCGAACCTTGTGTTTTAATACCGGCATTGCTTGTACGTGATTACTTATTTCCGTGATTAATTAGAAAGCATTTAATTTTGATCATGGTTGCAAAAATAGTTTTGAATATTACTTACTTAAATACATTTATGGAAATATTCATATTAAAATAGTGGAATATATTTTCTGGAATTAAAATAATAAATAATAAAGTCAAACATTTCATTATATTATGTAAACATACATTAAAGTATTCAAGTCATGTAAATAAAAAATAATAGTTGTGTTTTTTCTTAGAGCATGAAATATTACAATTTTTACGCTCGCCTTATACACTACACTTCGCACTCGTAAACCGCAAAATGTGGAAGTGACGATAAAATCGAGTTTTAATAATGAATTAAATCTCACTCATTGCCAGTTTTTGCGAAATTATATCATACAGTATTATTTAAACGATATTTTTAGCAAAAGAAGGATTAAATTGCAAAATTATATCTGATACAGGTACAGTGTTCGAAAAATCAGTTATGGTTGCCTTAAAATTTTAAACATAAATTATTATAAAACCGTCTACTACGTACTTAAGAAACTTGCTATGCATTAATAAAGCGGTTCGCAAAGATTCAAGCGCGAACAAGAAAATGAAGCCGGATAAACTATGCAAGAATGTCATTAAATATGAACAACGTTTAAGCTTTGTTTACAGTAGCGCGAACGTTAATAATTGTTTACACCATCTACTTCTATTGTATTTAATTTTAATGTGGCGTCATGTGTACACGCCTTTATCCTTCTGGCTAGATTAACTCGGAATCACAAGTAATTACTATCGTTTTAGTAATTAGTTATGCTAAGTTTATCTCGTCACTAATAACTCGAGCTGTACAACAAGCAAACCGTGTAACCAACACTCAAGTGAATGCATTATTCCCATACCAGCAATTATGAATGACATGATGGTGTAGATAGCATAAATTAAGTTGAATAACTTAATTGAATAATGTTGTTGTAATAGTCACTGTCATATTTATTTCTTCCACCTATTTATAGATAAAGGTCGTTTGATTAATTACGGTTCGGATTGTACATCCGCAATGTTTGGATCTGTAACAATAGAAGGTCATCCTGAGCTGAAACCAATTCTGTATGAACGCATTGTTACAATTTGAGAAGCCAATACCTTATTTTTATACGAAAAACTAATCAATTCATGGGATTCATGGATAGAATTTTTATCTTTTACCTAAACGTAAATGAATACCCATCTGCAGTTAAAGTTGGGCAATTGCTTTATCTTCCCAGTAGCGACTAACTGTTCTGTTCAGTTAACTACACACTGTAACCAGTTAAAGTAAATTTAAGTTGACAACTTCTCTTTAAAGTTGCATTAACACAAAAATTGAATTTTATTTCAGTCGATATTGTCTCGTTGGTCATCAGCTGTGACTAATGGACGACAGGTATTGCAATTCAATTTAGCGGTCAATGCCAAACGTTGAATAGTAACCGAAAGGTAGGAAACGCAACTCCTAATTGAGCAATCGTTATATAAAACAAATGTTTTCCACTATGGTCATTGAAAGTTCTTAATAAATTGACTGATCACATTTGACCTGAATATATGTAAATGCTATAGAAGTAGTTATCGACCAATTATGAATGTAGGATAAATATAAAGTGGTCGTCCTTTATTTATAGTCGAGCCCATAGATAATTTCAAATATCCTTATGTTTCACATGTTAACTAGGTATAATTACATCTCATTGCGATACATAAGTTTTTCTACATGATTCGTCGACATATAACTTTATTTTTCTTAAATCTTAAATCACGAGAATATATATGTCGATAATAATATGTCGTAATATGTATGCAGTAATTATTTTCGATTTTGGACTATATTTGTGAAATAAAAAATCTGTTAGGAATATTTTTAAACACAAATAAATAACACAATAAAAAAATCTTTATTTTTCTTAAATCTAAAATCACAATAGTCTATAAGAAGGGCCCCCATCCGATATACATCTGACAAAGATTATGAACGCTCGTCGCCTCCACAATGAGATGCTCCACTTGACCTTCCGGTGAGAGCGAAAGTGACAGCTGTTTGTTTTTCGTTTTCACCTGCAAACATTGGATTATCTTAACTGCTAATTGCAAAGTCAAATTTAACGATCACTTTCCTTTTATAGCTTGTTATCAATAGAAATGTGAAATATTAATTACATGAGTCAAATAACTCTTCTTTTTAATTAAATTCTGTTTTTTTAAAATGACTGCTTCGTATTTTCCTTTTTGTAATTTAGTTGTTTTTGTTTTTATAAAAAGAATGAATGTAGAAGACACTCCTTAATTTTCTTTTATTTACATTGCAAATAGCAGTTAAATAATGTAATGAAATGTTATCGTCAGAAAGTGTGCAGTAGGTATACATTAGTATAACTTTGCTCCACAGTGACCATCCTATCTTTTTAGATTTATTTTATTGCCATATTGACCTTTTTTCTCAAATGTAAAGGATAAAGTTTCAAAGTATAACAAATTTTACAATAGTTCAATGATCAAACTTGAATAAATTGCTTTATTCCAGGAAAAATAAAATATATGCTTCTCTTTTTTGGAAAGTCGGTTAAAATAAATTAGAAAGTTTCGTGTAGTATCAATATTTACCATCCCATTAAGCCGCTGTCGTATCTGGTGCAGGTGATGCAGCGCCTGCTCATTGGTGCGCTCGCCGCAGTCGAGCGCGTTGCGGGCGCGGCCCCACGACACCAGCGGGTCGTACACGAACGGGCCCACCACCGACATCAGCGCTGCGGTCTGCGCGCGGAGGGCTCGCATCACCGCCTCGCAGCTTTTACTGACACATAAAGAACATGTTTAAGCTTTGTTTAATAGGTATAACATCTTGGATTTGAAATCAAAATGTTGACTATACATGACGACAAAATTTTGTACACTACTTGAATCGTTTCTAAGTTTCTGTTTATATAGACAGTGTGTTGCGGTTGTGGTCTGCGCGTGGAGAGCTGACAACACCGCCTCGCAGCTTTTACTGAGACATGAAAATAATGCGTAAGTGTAACTGATTTGTCATATTATAGAACAACCTGATTTGAAATTCAAAATGTTGCCTTTACGCGACGTCATAATTATGCGTAATCGTTGTACGAACGGAGGCAAATTAATGGTTAATGCGTATGATTTGTTTGTATGTGTGTATTGCAATATATATAATGCATATTATGTAAAGTCAGTCCAGCGCGTTGAGGGCGCGGTCCCACGACACCCGCGGGTCGTACACGAACGTACCCACCACAGACATATACAAAAGTGTCGTAAAAAGTAAAGTGAGGTACAGTGAGATACAGTGAGGGTGAACCCAGTCTTCGGACCTCGATCTTTGGGCCTTCGCTCAGGCTAATTGACAGCTTCACCCTTGTTGAACAGGCACTTGAAGTCCACATGAGACCCTGGATTATTTACCGGAACATTCCTTCATGGGAGAGAGGCCCCATGGCGGCGAGCATGTTGTGCGTGAGCCTGAAGGGCACTCGCTCGGGCCACTCGAAGGCCTCGCCCTTGTTGAACAGGCAGTTGAAGTCCACATGCACAGTGTCTCCGTTCGTCGAATCGAATGATATGTTCTCGCCGTGCCTATCGCCGAGACCTGCGAATTAGTAAATAATGCTTACAATTAATTGACGACCCGATTGGCGCAATGGGTGTGGCAATATCTATGGCGCCGAAGGGTGTGGGTGCGATCTCCACGAGTAGAAAATTATGATGTGATGAACATTGTAATATGATGTACTGTCTGGGTGTTCATCTATCTATAGTATGTATGTATATACAAAAAAAGTATGTTTAAGTATGTATATCAGTTATCCAGCTTCCATAGCACAAGCTTTGCTTAGTTTGGGACTAGATGTCGTAGTATTAATTGTCCCAGAATATTTATTTATTTATTTATCTATTATATACAAATCTGAATGTATGAATTTTATCAATTTATGTTGAATTGAAATTCAAATGCAACAAAACATCAATTAATCGATTTAATGTGAAAAAATAGAAATAAAAATTTCAAGAATCTCACCCAAAATATATCCAACCATTGACATCACTGCTGTTGTTCGTATATAGGCCGAGCGTGCTTGGTACCTAAAATTATCATTTTTAATAGATACTTTATGTTGTTTAAGCTAAATAGTCTTACAGACAAAAATAATTGACATGTTATCTTTGTACATTTTTGAGTAAATTTATCGTGTAATGTAAAAGTGAAAGTATAATTTAAAGTACCTAATAATTCAGATAGAGGGCACTAGCCCTGAAACACTTTAGCGCACTTGGCAAGTCTTTAGTATACAGGGTAGAATTTGAAAAAAAAATTTGAAAATTTTTGGATACAGTTTTCTTGCCTATAAAAATAAAAGAATTTCTTTGAGTAAAATTTTCTATTTTTAGTGTTAAAAATACTTCACCTCCAGGTGGCATAACAGAATTCCACTCTGTATAATATAATATTCTTACAAGCGACCGAAACTGGGTCTTGGTCTCCAGTGAATAGGAAATTCACTTAATATCTTCCTATTCTACCTTATTATATATATCCAATGGAGCCAATTACAAAAATACTTTGATATATCGAATTAAAAAAAAGGGTTAATGTTCCATTATTTATTTATATGATCTTATTTTAGGTTAACTTATTTTAAGTTAACATAAATTATTTAATACTTTTTGTTATGATATTGCGAGTTGATATTTCCTGTAAATGAAGATGCATTAAACTAGTTTAAGTATTTGTAATATAATAAAGTTTAGTTATCTTTGCTGGAAATTCTAATCTATACTTATGTGTTTTTTTTGTATGTTTATTGAATAGGCTCTGAAACTACTAGACCAATATGGATAAAATTTATAGCAGAGATTTTTTGAAACCCGAAGAATAGCGAAAAGCCTACGGGAACAAGAAATATACGGGGGCGAAGCCTCGGAGCTCAGCTAGTAATATAACAAAGCTAAGTGTTATCGTCGGAAATTCAAATAAATAAAAATACAACATATCCTTTCAGGTATATATTACCATCCGTATGGATCAGAGAATACTCGTCTGAACCATTCCTGGAAGACCGGCGGGTGTCGCGGCAATAGTTGCTGTTCGTAGATGCGTCGCTTCTTTTCCACTGGATCCTTGTTTAGACACATCATCTCTTTTAACTCCCGATTGCTTGTATGGATACCTGTGATATTAAAAAGTATAAAACAAATTTTATTGTCGTAATTCATTTATTCCTCATATGCAATAATCGATTCTCAAATTAGAAAAATGTCGTTTTCTTTTTTTGTAGCAATGTCAAAAATATTTAAATATTATTTATTTATTATACAACAAGTAGATCCTTATTGTTACATATTTAATACTTTACGTCAGGATTAAAAAAAGATAATATCAAGCAAGCATAACTGATGAAGATCACACCCTCTATAATCTCGTAAAGAAATAAAAAAAATATATGTTATGCATGTAAATGTTACCTTTTTGTTTATAAATGTGCATCAGAACAGGTCTGAGACCAACAAGATTAGGCACCCATTCAATAAGCCCGCACTCTTCATTCAACGGTAACACGCTGTACGTGCGTATGTAAAGTCTTCTACGACGAGTTTCGGGCGCGTCTTGTAGGAATCTATTTACCACTGCGTTGAATTCCATCAAGCGGAAATCTTTTCTAAGATCGTCTCTAGGTTTCAACATTATTATGTAGCATTTACCATCTGAGCCTAAAAGAAAAATCAATGAGTTATTAAAATCAAGGACATGCGTTTATCTTGTTTGTAAAACGGATGCGTTCAGAAAACATAAATCCTATATGTATCTAAAATATCAGGAAATATAAACTTTTCAAAGCTAGAAGACGACCATATTACAATTATAATTATTATTGCTGTCTCCGCCTATCTGTTCTTCCATCGACAATATACATCGTCGGGTCCGGTGGTATATTGAAATCGACTCTTGTCTAGTGGCTTTTGAGGGTAGCATTATTTTACAAATACAAACCTTTCAAAGTAACCTTTCTCGGTTTCTGTAAAGACGGTAATATCTGAATCTGCTCCTCTATCCCAGCTATATACACAGGCGGGTCTGTCGGTATGTTGAAATCTATTCGTTCTTGCCTCGCCGCTTTTGAGGGTAGAACTATTTTACAAAACTCTTGGAATGGCATCATGATGTGACTAAAGTTGTCAGTGGCCAAAAGACGGGGCAGAGTACGGACGAGTGATGATACTGTAGTTGTCTGAAAATTAACACATAAATTGAGGCCATCAGAACCATAGTGGCCTAACCATTTTTTTACAATATTGAGTCTATTATTTTACTCAGTTAAAATTAAACATCATAACACAACCAGGGTAGAACCTAAAAGTGATTATACTATTGAGCTATCTAGTGAATATTCGTTGTATTACTTTAAGGCTACCCTGGTTAAATAGTTAGGCCATTATGGTTCTAATAATTAAATTCAGGGCCCTAATAATTCAATACTTAGGTGCTGTTTTTTACACAGAATAAGTCTAGTCTGATAGAAACAATATCAAGCATTTTAATGTCATTTATAATATAACTTTTAAGACACTTTAAAGCAGTTGTTTTTGCTAGAAATAAAAGGATACACTTACAGAACCACTGCCAGCAATAGGTTTATTGCACAGCTCAATCAGTTTTTCAGCCAATTGAGTAAAATCACACACCAATTTCAACATATGAGGTTCCTTCAATCTCGGATCGGCAAACACATCAGCGCAACGCTACAAATAAGCACAATGCTCTTTTATAAGTATTTTTGTAAAGTCATAAAATCTTATATTTTATTAACTTTAATAAGTTTTATACCTTTATGCGTTGCGGATAACTGGATTTAATGACGCACATCATCATCCATAACGTGTGTTGCGGGTAAGCCATTATCAATTTTACTATGATGGCTTTTAGTTGAAGGTAAACCTTAAAAATAGTACTTTTTTATGAGTTGTCAGAATGTTTTGCTATATTTCAGATAATAAATATAAATAAATAAAAATATATATGTTTAGGTTAACCTAAGTTTTTGGTACATATAAGTTTTGAAATAAAAATTTAGTTCTATTAAAATAGAAATGTAAGCATCATTAGCGCTACATTTAATGATAAATTACCTCTTTTACAGGATGACATATTCTCGAAACGATTTGCGAGAATGCCGTTAAATATAAGTATATGGGCAGTCTCTCTGAATAAGTTTTTATAATTTCCGTCATTTGCGCAAGCACTGAATGTATGCTTGTATCTGATGACGACACTTCTACATCCAACCTGGAAAATTACACGACTTTCAAAAAGAGATATGATTCGAACCCATAAATCATGATAACAATTTGTGTTAGCTAATTGCAAAAATAACTGGTGTGCTACCATAAACTTGTTGTTTTTGCTTAAAATGAACCAAATAAATTGTGAAAATTTTACAAGCTTACATACAGTCCCAAAATTTTACACTATCTTATTGTTCAGGTAGCACTCGACTATTTGTAATTTCTTACCAAATAGACAACATCCGAGGCATACTCTGGTACAAGTATTTATGACCGTACTGCAAAGCTTTTCCATAACTATTGAGTGCGTATATCCGCCTGGTCCAAATCGCACCACTGTCGCTCGCCACGTCCCCGCTACTAACCTTTTCGTAGTACGATCCTAGGCAAACCTAAAACAAATTGAAAAAATGTGAGGCTGTAAAAGTAATCTATGACACATGTTTATTATTAGTACGTGAATACGTAGCGCATGCAACAATATGAACTTAAATTTGCGGCGTTTCCCTCTCCTTGTGCGCGGTGCGTCAAAGTTCTGACGTATCGTAATAATTTCTTTGATCCTTTATATATAATACTTTCATTATCTAGTGGTGTAAAACCGATAGATTCGGAGCTATAATGTCAAATTGTATCGCCCGATTTTGTTATCATTAGGTTTTTTGGATTGCCTCCGCAATGCCACAGCAACTAAAAAAACTCAAATAATGTGTATTTTTCATACTATTGGCAAACCGATAATATTGTTAATCTTGTTTTAAATAGCTCTTTTAATTTACGATGACAAAAGGGCTTACAGTAACTTAGAAAGTGAAAATGAAAAATTTACAACCTATAAAAATATTTCATGACAATACAATAATATCTTACCAAACTCTTCTCCCACTGTTTAAAAACATCCACAGCTTCTTTATAATAACCAATATTGACATCCACGTCGACATTCGTTGTTTCATCATTGTACTTAGCTATAAGTAATTTCGCTTTGGCACATGTTTTTCTAAAAAATAAAACATTTGCATAGGACTACAAAAATCATATTGTGTATTGAATAAAACTGCGTTTCAACGGATTTAAAACGCCATTTTTTATACATTTTTATTTAACTCGGCGTTTTGAACATTTTACAGCGGCCGTGGTCACGGGAGACTGAGATGATGACGTCATATATAATAAACCGCGTTTAAAATCGATAAAGGGCATTTTTTAAAACTGCTATTAAAATAAACACAAGAAAAGTTCAACTAACTGCGGAACCATACATTCATATTTTTTGTGAGTTACGCGTACGGATCCCCAACGTATCGCTTACGCCGTGATTCTCACGGGAACATATAATGCACACTCAACTGAATTCCTTTAGAGACACGTAATCTAAAGTTTTCCTTTTTACACCTTTACTTTTATATTCACTCTGGTACACCGGTTGCATCGCGCAACATAGTTGTACTTTAGTTTTAGTTTATTTTAATAAATAATTTTAAAAGCATTTGGTTTTTTTGGGGCCTTCGGCTGTGTTAAACATAATTTGTGTCTCAATGTTTTTATTATTCCTAAGATATTCTGATATCTTTCAGTTCACGCAAAACCATTCCAAAATATTTGAGTTGGTGGATTATCAGAATAATATTTACGATTAAAGATTTATTTTTTAAATTACCTCTGTTCTTGATTCAGGGTTTCCAATTGCGGATAGGCATCGTCCAATCCTCTCCTGAGCGTTGTAAAGGCGTGTTCCTGCTGTCCGCGAGCCCAGTACATTTTTGCCTTTTCAATAAACAACTGCTCCGGTTGGTATTCCTCAGCGTTTAATATGTACATGTAGGCCTGATTAAAAAAAATAATAATCAAAATCGCACAAAGTAAATTGAGAAAGTGTCTGACACATTGAACTTTACTGCCAATACTAGAATTATTACAAAGTAAAAATCTAAAGTGCGAAATTTTTACTTTTAGACCCGAAGAATATATTACTTTTGACTTTTTGAGACCTGGTTTTCTAGCATAGTAAATTAAGAATGTGAAGAATTACAAGAATTACTGACAGTTAATAAATCTTTAACTAAATTACTGAACATTGAACTATACTGCCAAAATTAGAATTATTACATAGTCAAAAATCTAAAGTGCGAAAGTTTTTACTTTTAGACGTGAAGAAGACATTACTTTTGAGAACTGGTTTTCGATTAATAATAATAAATTAAGAATGTGAAGAATTACAAAAATTACTGACACTTATTAAAAATTTAAATATGAATTATAATAAGTTACCTGTTGGAAGATGCCAGCCTTCCTTGCTTGTTTCGCGCTCTGTAGCCACAAGTCGCCGATACAAGCTCGCAGTTTGTTGCATGTCGAAGGGTGTGTTGGTTCTAATAATCCCTTAGAAACAATTTTTATAGAACTTTAAGAATATAAAAACTATTTGATATGTCACGGGAAATCCGGGGCTGCATAAAACTGGATGCAAATGGAAATGTATGTGTGGTATGAGTATGAAAGGAAGAGGGGAATAAAATCATTTAATTGTCCACATTACATAGAACATCACAAATAACAGCATAGACAAAAAAATCGAAACAAAAATAAGGTTCACCGATAATTGTGACGTTGGTAATTCAATAAAGTTCGAAACACTATTACGGTGTTGTTAAAATGTAAAGGATTTTTCCACATAATATACTCTTCCACATATCTATTTTTCAACATAAAAATAGATATCACAATTTTTAAAAGTCTTCATAACGAAGTCGGTTATAAGGGGTATGGTTCAATATAATGGAGATATTATAATTGTGTTTGATATACCTGTGTTTGTTGCAATAATATTCGCCGTATTCTCAGCAAAGGCTCGACAGTTCTGACATCAGATTGCACAACGGAAAGCCTTTGTCGCCATTCGTCCAGTAGCTGACTGATTATATCTTCGGATTGACGATCGCCATCATGCAGGGATTTAAGGCTGTACGAACACCATAAGGGTTTTATTGTTACTAAATAAAATACCTTTTTCAAGAATTTTAAACGCGGTTTTGAAAAAACTTACTATTACCACTAATTAAAATATCTTTACTACACTTCTGTTAAGCTATGGTACAGCATATTTTCAAAAGACACTGTAACGCAATGTCCGATACTATTACAAAATTAAATAACAAAATCTAAGAGTGAAAATCCAAATTAAGTTATATTTGCACAATAAGTAAAGTTGGAATTGCATGGTCATTTATATTGGCACTTTTATAAAATAAAGATACTAAAAATGAATTGATAGAAGAAACTATTCAATAACAAATACACTGTTATAAACAATGGTGGTTATATATATAAATTGCATATTATTCTTTCGCGTTAGTACGAGGCTGGAATTTTCTCCAGAATATAAAAAAAAGTACATTATTTTTTTCAAATACCTCCTCAAAGTCTCCTCAGCGTGTCCCGCTTCTGATATCACATGCAACCCCAGTACACTCTGATACCCGCTTCTCAGAGCACTTTCACCCCGAGTCTCCCCGTCCATTTGTTGCAGGAGTCTGTTCATTGCATCTGAACATGATACTGTGAAAGTATCGTGCTCTTGCTTGCGGTACGAGAGGAGAATGCGACCCATGAGGAGACCCCAGTTTTCACGAGATGGAGGCTGAAACGCGAAGAATCATACAAGAACAATGTACCGTTGCAACTTGAAAGAAGTACAATCACAAACACGATTTTCATCAATTAGTATAGATTAGTGCAGAAGTATTCTAACTGTGCATCGCGACGCCTTGGTGTGTCGCTGGAAGTATAGAGGAGCGTCACGAGGATGTCATTGCTTCCCATTGATGCGTCCCGATTATCAGTCCCCTTAATCCTATTTGAAACTTGAACTCACCCCCCGGTGACACTTCTTATCATATAACTCAATTCGTAAGTGCGTCGCGGATTAAAAAAGATTGGGTACCCCTGGGTAAGTGTAATAACCGAAAAACAGTCAATACTGAACTTGAGTTCAATTCAAGGTATGTCTCTCCTAACACCACCGTTCATAGCTATGATCCTAAAAGTAGCATAAATACTTAGTATAATCTTGTGTTTGTTTTAACGCGAGTACTTTCCATAAACGCGGTTTATTATACATTATTTTACATTATTATTTACCCGACGTTTCGAGCACTTTACAGCGAGCGTGATCACGGGAGACACTCTCCCGAAATAATAATGTATAATAAACCGCGTTTAAAATCCTTTAAAAAGTATTTGATTTAAAAAAAAGCATAAGTACTTACAATAGGTTTATTAACTAGCTCGTCGAGTTGTTCAAACCGGCCCAGTCTCCACAACGGCTCAGCTGACAACTCTTTCATAGTATCGTCTATTTCTTGTTCGCTCAACAATCGATACGCTGTGAATGGCTGATCTAATCCTAGGTAACAGTCTATCATGCCCTGAAAAAATAAATGCTTCAGAACCACCAACAACGAAGAATCGTGTAAAATTAATTAACAGAGATCTTTATCAACGTTTAAATAAGTATTATTATTTTTGAGGCATATTTCTCGGCGTCATTAAGGGTATACATAGTATTCCAAAGAAGTTTTAATGTTGTTTCCTTTTTAATACTTATATTAAGAAAAGAGCTCAATAATATGTTGTGATTGTATTGAAGCTGATTTGTTCATAAAATCCAGAATCAGGCTGACATATTCGCTGTGCGAATTAAGCCTTTTAATTAAGGATATTATCAATACTTAAGATCAGATTTAACTTATAGAAACATTAACAGCAGTCACATACATCTACCTAAGCTAATTTATTTAGATTAGATTGATTATACAAACATTAAATGTACATACACATTCTTAAAATTACTATAAAATTATTTGTTGTCTCACCTGCAAACTATGTTTATCTAATTGTCCTTCTTGCGCTAACCGCTCATAACATAGTGCCGCATCTTGCAAACGTCCAGTCACAACTTGAGTAAGAATTAATTCCTTTAACGAAGGCTCTGAACGCTTCATCGATAAAATACCTGAAAATTATTTCCATATAATATTAAAAAATCATGAACAAAGTTATTTTTTATTTTTATATGCAAAATAGTTTAGGTTTCGCAATTCAATAAAGGTTTTGTGTAACTTGGGTTTAAGATTTAAAAATGTTAGTCTTTAGATTAAAGATTATTGATTACTAAAATAATCTATTTAATATAATATACAGGACATTTTCGTCCTAAATCTTGTTTCATACACAGACTTGCATCTGGAAACAAAAAGAAAGTATTTTTACTTTCATTTAAGTAGATATTTTTACCTGCAACTGAATCCGGTTCATCAAGTAACGCATATATCTCAGCCAGAAATGGTAATTGACTCTGAATCCTCGATTTATCTTCATCCATGTACAATTCAAGATATTGTAGTGCCCTCTCTAACTCGCCACACGCAAAGTTACCTCTAGCTATGGCCAGCTTATCGAATTTTTGCGTAAATTTTAAAATTGCTCTGGTAAAAAAAAAACAATAAAGTTACATAGTGTATATTACAATATTAATTGTTATTTTAGTTAAGTACGTGTACAAACTTGTAGTTTTCGTTTTCAATAGGCTTTTGTTTTGAATGCATCCACTCTAACAACCACCTATTTAAAAAGTCCAGTAAGGTATACACAGTCTTACTGCATTTACTCTGAAAAAAAATATTTACGTAAACCATAAAAAATAGCATCAAATATTCTGTTTTTTTTTTTAATATATATGTACACAAACATACTATAAAAAATAAATATTAAATTTTAATGTGAAAATGATACCTGATTTCCTTCTTCAGTCTGTATAGAGCTAATATTAGGCGTCATTCGTATGTGTCGTAACATTTTGTACTTCGATCTTTCAGTTGTAACGGCGACTTCATTTTCATAATTATCTACACCTACAAAATAAACACAAATTTTATTTTAAAACAGTTTTAAAGTCGTAGAGTGTAAAGTAGTATTAGAAACGTATGTTTGCTGTTTAAGTTCAGGCAATTTTTTATACTATGCATATACACGAATCAAAGTTGTTCATTAAAAATATTAAATCCATTTAATCTTACAAGTGTCAATAACAGCCAACATTTCCTCTTGGATATATTGAACGTCTTTCTTCGACATAACCGCGTGCAACAACACGTAGGGTAGAAACAAAAATAGCGTCCTGACGTCACGACGCATACTCGGGTGCACTGTACGAAGTAACTCGCGGATACTATCCGATTCTATAAGTGGGATTAATTGACCCGCCCAACTAAAATAAAGATGGTATTACATTTAAAAAACAATCTATAGAAAGATTAAATGAAATGGTTTAGGGAAAGAGTGGGTAATTGTTTTATTCGGTTATGAGAATGCAAGAAAGAAATAAACAGGAAAGAAGAGTGAAAATAGTCCTCACAGTACAAAATACTGACTTTCTATGGGGAGTAGTAAGCAATAGCTCTATTCCCACTGTAACATCTAGAAATTTCGAAAGAAAAAAAACGAAATTTCTTTATAAAAATATAGTCTGAAAATATGTTATTTACGTACTTATGCGCCCATTCCAAAAACGTCGTTGCATACACTGAACCAAACAGAGGATGAGATTTCTTTGGTTGTGACGGATATGCCAATGTATACCTACAAAAACATACAGATATGTGTCAAAATGATTGTAAGATAAGTATTTTTATTTGAATATATGAGGTTTGATCTCAATGAAATTTCATAAAATGCGTATTATATCATTTTACCTGGAACTTAATAACGGATACATTATTTGATGCATATTTTCCGGAAAACTGTTCCATACTTCTTTCTTACTTCCCGTCGGCGAAATATCGTATATTTTCAAAATCTCTTGTATCGTTAAAGCATAGCAATCCATATTCTGAAAACAAAAGTAAAGAGACCAATTAATTTCTTCACCCTACTTATGTTTATAATTATTTGATTTAGATATTCTATACAGAAACTGGATATTAATTTAGTTAATAACTACATATCGATGTGTGTATATTCTTTAATTTGTTAGAACTTAGGCCACCTTTACTATGGATATTAGAAGTAAACTTTATTTAACAGGCACAAAATTTTACTAGGACTAAAAGGCAATATAGTAAAAATATAGTTCACGGTTTTGAGATAACAACGACGCCATTTTACTAACCATAGTATCCTTTTCATACTGAAAAGCCCTCGTTAACTCCATAAGTGCAGTAGCGGCGAAACAATTATCGCTAATAGAGAAAGCAAACGGCGATCTGTCCGGTTGCACGTACTGTCGTGGTAAATGACCAGCTTCTATCGCTCCAAGCTGACCTAAACACGCGCCACTGGATACACTCACCTCTTGGTTTGAATCTTTACAACCTGGACGAATAACGAATTTTTTTAGTTCAAGGGAATCAATAAAAAAAATCGAAATAGGATAATAATATAAGGCCATATTTGGCGCTATATTGCTAAGTTAGTTCTCTACTAGTTCGTTCAATTTTCCTTACGACATCTTAAAATTTAGACATGAGACACTGTTGAATCTTGTGAAATATCAACCTGATATATATTTAACGTTACGGATTAATTTATTTTATAGCGAAAGGGTTAAAAAACAGTGATTATAATATTAAAATGCAGATATAAATAAAATTTTTGACTTACCGATAAGTAGACAGTCAATAAGCTCCACAATGACAGGATCAATGTTCTTTCCACCAAATATAGCTTTATGTAACTCAGATCGATTCGACTTCAACAACTTGTCCAATTGCGAAAACGAATAAGCCTTTATACTCGGAATGTCTTGGTTTAAATGTTGCAAATACCATTTTATTTTATCCAAAAAACCATCAGGCTGAGTTCGCTTTACGTGCCTCTTGATAACCATTTTTACCTTCTCCGATATTTTTGAATCTTCGACGAAGAATAATTCACAAATATGGGAACTCAGCAAATTCTCATTATTTAGGACGAGATATTGAAATATCTTATTTATTTCTTGAGGCGCGTATTGGAATTGTTGAAGCAACGACACCGCTAAATTCGGCAAAAGAGGGCCCAGAGAAATACTGTCGATATTATGAATGAAAGCACTCCATGCTTCAGCAAGGATTTTCGGAAACTCCTTAGCTAGAGGTAAAGCCGATCTCAAAGTAGCCAATACTTTGAACCGAAGCGGTGTTAAGTATTTAACACCCATCAATTGCATCATATCTGGAAAACTTTTCAATGCTTTACGTTTGACTGATAGTGCGACTTTCGTGTTTACCAACTTATGGTCGAAGTAGGCTAAGACTCCAAGGAATTTGGGATTCAAAAAATCTGCTATTTGCGTAGTACTCATACTCATACTTCCTTGGGGAGTAGAAACATCAGGGTCGTGACAGGCTAAATATCTACATGCATTTAAAACCTTCTCTGGGTTACAGCAGTATTGTAACAGAAATTCTGTAAGTATCACTCGAAAGTGCCGTTTAATCAAATTTAAGATAGACATCTTAGTTAGTCTTTCGATCATATCGTAACATTTTCTTGAAACCTCATTATTTTCTGTTAAATACACATGCACATATATGTGCGGAAATCTCTCTACAAGAAAGTCTGACACGGAACATTGTACTAGTAACGCTATTTCCTCAATCATAAATGGAACTTCTTTAACAGTTACACAATAAGGCATCAAATATGGTAAGAAATGATGAACATCCTTTGATATAAAGTCTCTGTAACCAACGAATCCAAACGCTCTTACAACTTTAAGGAGAGCGATTGCAAAATCTTTACCATTATTAAGACTACATGCAACAAAAAGTTGACAATAATCTTTTTTGTATCGATGATAAGCTTGATTAGGAGTTAGCCCTTGATATTCACAAACATCTCTCAGATAAACTACGGCCTTAGGGGCAAGAGAACATTGAGGATGCATTATAAAATACACCAAAAGTTTTGTGACAGGAAGAATGACCTTATTGTTACGATTAATACCAAACTTCTTTATGCAGTCTAAAGTCTGTGTCTGTAAATTGAAGTCATTAGATTCCAGACTTTTTCTAGTCGATTTTAAGAGTAAATTGATACACATATTAAACACCGTTTCTTTTATGTGTATAGTAGAGGGGTCTTCATTTTCCTGAAAAAATATAATAACAATGCCACTTGATAAATCAAGATCATACAAGATAATTAAAATTAAAAACAGAAACCCACCTCTGAATCCTGAATAAATGGTTTTAAAGCCTTAATAATGTACTCTGTATTTTGTTCATTTATCACATTCTTAGATACTCCATAGTCAAACACAAAAAAATGATTACAAATTTGACCAACAAGATCCCAATATGTAGAAATATCTAAATCTGAATATTGTTGATAATTGAGAAACTTTCCAAATAAACTTTTCAGGCCATTTAACATGCTCTTATTGGTCATCATTATTGAATTAGTCTCTGAATATAATTCTATATGTTTTTCTTTAAGTGTTTTAATAAATTCTTCAATCTTCTTAGAGCTTTCTTCTCCACTGTGACATTGATAGCATATTATGCTTATTTTAATTCTTGCATTTGACATTATGGGATAGCCTAAATTATTATTATTAACAATAATACTGTGTGATGCAAGGGACAAGCAAACAATGCTAGGTAAAATGTCAATTATAGCTTTCTGGACTTCAGCATCTCTTGATAAAAAGGCAGTCATTAAAATATCACCAATTAATTTGCTTGCTGTCATCATTTTAGTAGCGAGGACCAAAGGAGATAGAAGAATAATCTGTAAAACATAACATTGAATAATTAATTAACTCGACAGAATGAAGTTAAATGAATTCTGCAGTCCCCCCTATTGTGGCATGACATAGATAAATATCTATTTAATAATTGGTCTCACTTCTTATTTAGGAACTAATAGATAAGCTGGACTTAGGCAGTTTTTATTTATTATATCACCACTGGGAGTCGAACCTTGGCCTACTTGGTTGGTTGCGGAGATGACAAAAAGTAAAGAAGTGAAATAAAGAAAGATTGTTTAGCTTTTAGATCAGATTGTTATCAATACGAATATTAAAAAGAGAAAAAGATTTGATTTCTTGTTTGAATTGAATAGGCTCTGAAGCTACTGGACTGATTTGGATGAAATTTTGTACAGAGATTGTTTGAAGCCCGAGAAATGGCATAGGATAGCTTTACCGCAAAAATCCTACAGGAACGGAAGATATATGTAGGTAAAGCGGCGGAGCTCAGGTAGGCAACAGTATTGCAACTGTAAAGTAAGTATAATATGTTGTGTTATTGGTACCAAACTCAAAAAAATAAAAAATCTCGTACTTACTGTTTTATAGAAAGACTTATTCTTATTTATAGAATTGTAAAGGGTCATTGATATATTATTCCAAATATCATTAACTTTTGTCTTAAGAAGTATTTTATGGATTAATAAATATTTAAGTATAATTGCTTTAACATCATCTTTAAAAAACAAGTTGTGTTCAGAAAATTGTGCATTTGTCTGCAGACATATAATTTGAAGAATCAAGCTCACATCTTTTGTACAGGATTGATTTAATAGCACTGTATCTAATGTTATATCCATAATCAATTGAATAATATTTATATCATTCAGCACTACATTTCTTTGGAATTTGATTAACTTAAGCAATGTCATCCAGATATACTTAACATGCTCTTTGCTGAGTAACTCCAAACATCTATGATCTTTATTTTCTCTCTTATATTCAATATTTACATATTGTAATATTTGCAAGGCCACATGACATCTTTGTAAGTGATGTGATATCAGAAATATATCATTAAGATCATCGCAGGACTTAACAGAAGTAATAACATTTAAGACTTGATTGTAACACCAATTTCCTTGTACTTCCTTTTGGTTTGATTTGTCAATGTGCAACATTATATCATTACAATAATATTCAAACAGATTATCAATTTCATTTGCATCCCTGTTTTTAATCTCTAAAACATCCTTTGAATAATTTAGTTTATTACTTAGAGACAAACACAATGACTTGACATTGGTTGAAAAGCATTTACTGTTAGTTCTATCTAAGATTGTTTCACAAATGTTGCTTAATAGTTCTTGATCGGAATCTTTAATAAATTTTATAACATTTATCAACTTCATTAGTTGGGTATTGAAATTTGTTAAATACAAATCATCAATTTCACCTTTAATATACAAAACATTAATACTTTGCACAAGAGCTTCTACATTATGTAACAATTCATTCTGGGTATCCTGAAACTCTGTGTGAAAAACAACAATTGAAGTTTCTCTGATTTTAGTTAACATAGTAACAAAAAACTTTATGCAAATCAGTTTTAAATCAACACTATAATTTTCTAGTATGCTTATCACTGTATTAAAAATTGTTAACGTTGCAGATTTATTTTTATTTGAGTTGATTAAATTTGGTGGAATGCTTTCAGATAATACTTGTAATACTATATCAATCAAATGTTTACATGTAACAATATCTTTAACGCACACATAGATTGGCTCCAAGTTAAGTTGTACTTGTTTAATATCCACTTCAACTGGTGTAAAATTATGTAATATTTTTTGTGATTTGCTGTCTTTCTTATATTCTTGATAGAATTTTACAAGTTTATTTAATACAGAAGAATATTCTTCATGTAAATCATTATAAAATGATGCCTTGTTCATACATAAAATGTGAAGTATTTTGAGCTGAGCTTCTTTGCTGCTTGTATGGATTCTATAAAAATTGCATAAAAACTTATTTAATCAGAATAGATTTTAATATTTAAAGTAAGGATAAGCTTAATTTTTAAGCTTTGCCTACCTCTTCAATTCTTTCACAGAACAAACATAGAACAATCTTCCAATCAACCATGTATTAAATGCAAAATAATGAGAGTCTGGGCACTTCGAACAACCTGTTCTTGGTACTAAGACTTCTGAAAAATCCCTGAAAATTTTGTAAAATATTATTTGTTATTGTTTTTATGTTTTATAATAAGTTTACAAGTTTATACAATGTTTTTTAATAATTACCCAGATAACTTTAAAATCGATGTTAATAATCTATCCAATCCATCTTCTGCATGCTCTAAGTTATTAAATAAAACCATCGTAGGAGCATTAAACATTTGCCAAACCGCAAAAGGACCGTCTTGATTTTCTTCCTCCATTATTGTTGCTTCTCGAGAAATAACTTCGCTTATGTGTTTCCAATTATGCCAATAAGATTCTTAAATAAATGATAAACGTTGCTAGTTCAATATTTTTAACCAAACAAGTTTTGTAAGGTATTCTGTGGAATTAATTTTCGACTTTCGACTTTCCCGCAAGTTTTTGACAGTTTTATTTTTTAAATGCGTATTCAAAGTTTAGTTTTAATTTATTCGTAATATTTCAGATACAAGTCTTTTAGTCGCAATCCGTATTAAAAGTCAACTTTCAGTGTGACCAACACTTTATTACTAACAGTGGAGTAAATCAAATTATTGCAATATTGTATAACATTATTTTATTACTTTAATAATTTTATCCAGTATTTACGAAAATACATAAAAGAATTTTAGAAAGAGGTGTGCATCTTGAATCTTGATGCCTTAAACTTTTCTCTTTCTCCCATAAAAACACAAACAATATAAACAGATAAATATGATTGATGATTTAAACATGTCTAAATGAGCACATACCTTGCATGGGATAATTACTGAGAAATTCCTGATTCTCTAAGCTGTGTAATATTTACCATTTGCACGTAATTACTCGAGGGCGCCAAAAGGACAAAAAGATAATGTACTATATTTTTAATTTTTAAGGTACACACACAAGTTAGGTCACAAATCCGATTCGAGTCGAAAAGAAGACGTTTCCGCGAATTTTTTTTATGAATAATGTTCCCTAATCAATACTATCCGTTTGGATTCCCATTTTTGAATATGGACCAGTGCACAATACAGTAAATATGTGAATAATTATGATCTTTTCGTAGGTGATAATATAATTTAAAACTTAAGAACGTGAATATAGTTTTGTAATATCTTTTTAAAATTTCTAATCAAAGTTAGTAATTTTAATGATTTAAATGAAATAAATATATGTTTGGAATTATGGGCAAAAATAAAGGAAGCACAAATAAGTTAAAGACTTTATTATTTTTACATAGTAGACCATAACTTATATTATGTAAATATTACAAAACAATTATTTGCAAAGAAAATAAAAAATATTTGAATTTCTATATATTATTTTAAAACTTTCTAAATAAACTACGCACAACATATATTTTTATATTGTATCACATCTATATACATTACAAGGACCATCCATATATTATTATAACAGTCTAAAACGCTAATCATATTTTGCACATACATTAAAATTTATAAAAAAAAGAAGTGAAGATAGCTATTGTTTTGTTAATAATATCTATAATATATTTTTCATAAAGATTAAAAAGCTGTGTGAATAATGTCAATATTACTGTATAGTCAAGATTTATGCTCTGGGATGTTTTATACAAACTATTCAACAAACTAAACCCTAATCGAAACTGATGAGTTCTGCGGTATTATTGTTATTTTCAGATTTGATCGGAGTTTGGACTTGTTGAGTTTGCTGTGGATTCGGGGGAGCATTTCCAAAGTTTTGTTGTGGCATTTTTCCAGTTTGAACTTGCAAATTATTTGGTGGCATCGGACCTTGCTGCATATTTTGCGGTGGTGGTATATTTTGGGGAGCTTGAATATTCTGAGGAGCTTGCATGTTTTGTGGAGCTTGCATATTCTGTGGAGCCTGCATGTTTTGAGGGCCCTGCATATTGGGAGGTAGATGCATATTTTGTTGCATTGGCCCATGGGGTGGTTGCATATTTTGGGGCATTTGTCCCTGCTGCGGATGTTGCAAGTGTTGCGTCATTTGATTTGGTGCACTCATTGTCATTTGCGATGGATGCATTTGCTGTTGCATCGATGCCGGCACCATGTTGTGAGGAGGATTTATTGGCCCTCCTTGAGTATTCGTTGGCATCTGAGCACCTTGGTTCATAGTTTGATTTTGTGGAATGTTTTGACTTTGTGCCAACATTTGCGGGGTTTGGAAGTGAGGCGGTTGTCCCGGAATTGGCATCGGCTGGTGCTGCGTTAATTGCGCTTGCTGGGGATTCTGTTGGCCTTGCGGAGGTTGGGGTAAGTTTTGGCTAGTTGGGGGCAAATGATTTTGCAAAGGAATGTTCTGACCGGGCAATGCCTGATTGTGCATCATTGGTTGACTATGTACGGGCATAGGTTGCCCCGGCATTTGTGATGTAGTTTGTTGACTAGTTTGAGGGTTTTGAGTATTAACTGGGTAACCAGACACTGGTATTTGAGGATTGTTGTTGAGTTGGTTGCCTTGCATCATAGGCATTCTTTGCATCTGCATGCCGTACATTGGGTTATTGGCGTTGGTTTGCTGCACCATATTCGGTTGGGCGATTGTCATCGGAGGCATCATGGTGTTAGGTGGTTGGGGTTGGTTGGGCATATTTGGTTTGGGTATTTGTTGTTGGTTCGGGAGATTGGGCTGTGGCACATTTTGTCCTGGAGGGCCATTCGGGACAGCTTGGGGCATCATTTGGTGAACACCGGGTTGTGAAGGCAACCTCATTTGCTGCATTTGTTGCATCATCATCTGTTGTTGCATTGGTAACTGTTGGCTCATCATCGGGCGCATGTTCGGTTGATTCATTGGTCCTTGGATTGGTGGGACTTGACTTAAGGTAGCAGCCGATGTAGACATGGCGAAGGTATTCATTTGGGGCATTGATTGAGAGATTGTTCCCATTTGGTTTACATTCATAGGCATGTTAGCTTGAGACATTTGCGGTTGTCCAGGCAAAGGAGCTGACCCGTCAGAAGTCTGCGGCGGCATTTGGGGATGGTAGGGATTATACATCATCTGATTTGGGAAACCAGGCTGGAATTGGTGCATAGATACGCCGGGCATGTAATACCCGCTGCTTGACATCATGTATTGATGTTTCTGTTGTTCTTGTCGCATTTGCATTTCTCTTTCTTGCTCCTAAAAAAAAAATTGGGAATATGTTAATGATATGTACAATATTTATAACAGTACATTAATGTAGTTATGGAAGAATGAACGAATTATAAGAAATTTAATATAAATTATTTGGAAGCTTTAAAAAAATCTATATTTAAATTTAGAAATTTTTTAAGTTACTTTTTTTTCAAAATTAACGTTATTGTACTGAATTGTTTTTTTAACCGACTGTTCGCGGCCAACGAGGATTCAAATTTTTCGGGAGTCTTTGATTGACTTAACTCTTGTCCTAAATCTGGTTAAAATAAATAATGTAAACGTCGATTCCACCTATACTCATTGCGAGGCGAGCTGCCGCTGGTACTGCTTATGATAAATCATTTATATTTTATATTACCTCTTGATGGATGCAGTTCCACATCTTGATTGATTTGTATAAAAACACGTTACTAGTTTAGTTAGTATAATAAATAATGTAAGCGTCGGTGTCACCTGCACTCGTTGCAGCGCGAGCTGGCGCTGGTACTGCAGGTACTCGTGCTTCTTCTTGCGCATGGCCTGCAGCTTGGCCGCCATCTGCATCTGACGCTGCCTCTCCGCGGCCTCGGCGGCCTGCGCGAGCCGCGCCGCGTGCTCCGCGCGCAGCGTGTCCAACGCCGCGCGACTGTCGCGCACTTGGCTTATCTTGTCCTACGTTTAAACATTCAAGTTAGTCATAACGAAAGGTAGTTAATGTATTAATTACATAGTAAATAGTGGAAGCAGTAAAAAATAAAATTTATTTCTTTACTGATTATATTATTTTAAAATTATAAATGCGAAAGTTTGGAAAGATGTATGTATGTAATATGTATGTTTGTTACTCTTTCACGTAAACTACTGAACCTATTTTGATGAAACTTGATATATATATATAGGTAAGGGTTCAGAATAACATATAGGCTACTTTTAATCCCAGAGTTGCCATGGGATGAGAAGTTGCTAGTAGTAATATATTTTAGTGAATTTATAATTAAAAAACAGATGAATGAACTAGAACTTCTATTTCGAAGTTGGTAAGTAAGTTGGTTGGAAATGAACAACAAGCAAAAGAAAACATAACATGACAATAAGAGTTATGCTATATAAGAACTTTACACACATACAGTTTTATTATATAGTTTCAAACAATTAAATAGTTTTACCTGTAAACTTTCCAAATAAACGCGCTTATCATCCTGTTGTTGAATATACCTCAGCAGTTTGGAGTGCATTGCCGTTATATTCATAAACAGCGTCTGAACTGATGTATCATTGGCAATGGAGCGTCCACTGAAATAATAAATAAATATTTATTATAAGTGTAGAAAATCAGAATCTTCTACTGTATTTTTTTATATATTCTTTTCAATAGTAACAGTTGTTGCTTTTATTAATTTATTTTTTAGGTGAGAGACGTTAGGCGGTTCTATTGTGAAAGCAAACTTACGGAAGTCGTCATGTAAAAATTTACTTACCGAGACGAGTTGCTTTTCATTCTATTCACAAAAATCTCCACTTGGGACTTGAGATTCTCCACAAAGTCATCAATTTCCTTAT
>LQNK01001261.1:182649-203499 GCA_001586405.1 Phoebis sennae
CAGTACAGTGCACATACCTCAGCGGCGTCGTTGGTGCCGTGCGAGGAGGGCGCGGTGGGCGCGGCCGGGTCGCGCGACAGGCGCTGCTCCCAGTAGTTGCGGTCGAGGTAGCGTGACAGCTCCGCGCTGCCCGCGCCCGCGCCAGCGCCGCCGTGCTCCGGCGACGCGCTCACCGACGACGGCGTCGGCGACACTGTTCAACACCAATTGTTTATATTTAATATCTTATAATTGTTAGTACCTGTTATAAGTGTATTATATACGATACATTTATAAAAGGTGACGATTTCTGTTTTGTAATTCGTCCATCTAAAAAGGTGTTTAAAAATTTTAATATTAATATAAATGCAATAAATACAAGTTAATAATCCTTAGTTCCTTTTCTTACTTCTTCTTTAATTTCTTACTAATACTCTGTCTGTATGTCTGTCTCTTCCTCGCAGCTAAACACCTAATTTTGATGAAATTTTGTACAGATATATGAAACGCAAAAAAGGACAAAGAATAGCTTTTATCCCGAAAACCGTGGAACGCAGCAAGTTATTTAAGGAAAGACCTTAATAAAATTCATTAAGTTTTAAAAATTTGTCAAAATATGTACGAACTGGACAACCACTATAAGATGTACAATATATTGATTCTTTTTAATTTAAAAATTATTAATATAGTAAAATAAAAATATTACATGTTGGATGGGAAGCTGGTTCAGGCGCAATGTATGAACGGGAGCGTCTCTCCTTCTCTTTTTGTTCAGCCTCGGACTGGCTCAAGGCGAGAGCTAGCTGTAATTCTTCTTCTTCCTGCAATTCTTCCGCTGATTTGCCTGGTCGCTTCTGTTTCAAATGAGCGTCATGATAAGTAAATAAAGTCTAGACCTAAACTAAGCAATGTGTTAATGTATAACGGAACTGACAAATATATTTTTAACATGATGTAGTGTAAATTTATTATTATATGATTTCTCCAATCCGCAGTGTGGTATTGAGCAAATCGATGCTGCTAATGATAGTACCCCATCAGTTGAATTCATCATTTTAAAAATATACATTGTAAATCAACATTAATCACCTCAGACTATTAGTATACAAATTATATTTTTGGAATATTTCATATTTGAAATTAATATTAATATTAACTAATGACAAGGGGGAAATATAATTACTAAATAATTTTAGAATACTGATTCATGATCTCATATGGTTTTTGCCAAAAAATGCTTATTTTGAGTTAATTTTCAATTAATATGTAGTTTTATTAAAATAAAACGACTAAAGCTAATTGTAATATCCCACAATTCTAACAAAAAACAGATTTTTACATATAAGCTATTTATTTTTTCTTTCACCTCAGTAGCTACAGGCTAAAGAAAACAACATTAATAGTGTTAATAGTATTTATTCAAAAGCAAGTTTATAAAATGCTTTAAAACATATTGCTAGAGAAAGAATAAAAGAACCTAATATTAAGTTATATAAAATGTCACAATTTTAAAAATAGTCCATATTTAAGCAACAAGAATGTGGCACAATTATCATAATGAATTAAATATATAAATAGTTCTATTTCTGTTTCAGTCTTCTAATAAATTTGGGTGTTGCTGGAACAGTCAAAGGTCCAACAGATTTTTCTGGAACAAATGGATTCAATGGTGGGACGGGCTTAGCATGATGTACCAAGGTAGATCTCAATTTTGCAATTTCCTTTTCCTCAGCCTCTCTCTGTTCCTTTTCCTTAAGCTGTCTGTTCTTTTCCATTTCCATCTCTTTTTCTTTAATTTGTTTTTCAAACCTTTCTCGCTCTGCTGCTCGTTTTTCAGTCGTCAATTCAAATGGGACTGGCTTAGGTATGGGAATAGGCTGAAGTACAGGCTTAAAAGGTTCTTTGTAGAGAACCACAGGGGGTTTTGCTTCAAATTTAATATGATTTTCTTTATTTTCCGAAGAGGCAGTAGAGCCACCTCCTGTTGTGGCATGCATCCTTTTTTTAACAGCAGCGGGTAATGGCTGAGCTTTAAATTGTGTAGCCATTTTTTTCTCTTCCTCCAGCTGTTTCTTAATCCTCTCCTCTCTGCGTCGCTTCAGTTCTTCATCCCTCTTCTCAAATGAAAATGGTTCTGGCTTAAGAGGCCCATGTCTGATAACTATTTTATCACATTTTTCTTGCTGATTTTTAGCCTTTAGAGGCAAGTCGCATTGTTTGTTTTCATATTTCAAGCAATCGGAAGAATTTCCTCTTTTATAGTGGAACTTGGGGCTAATGGGTCTGGTAATATGTGGAGGAACTTTAATTGGAATTTGTGGTTTTTCTAGTATATGCTTAGGTGCAGGACGTGCTTTAAAGTGATGAGCTTGTTCTGGTGACTGATTATTTTTCTTGTGTAATTCTGTAAGTTTAAATGGTTCAGGGACCGTTGAAGGCTTTCTTGGCACATCGGGTAGATGAATGGGACCAACAATTACTGATTTTGGGATAGGATTAGCTTTAATTTTAAACTTCCTTATTTCTTCCAACTCCATCTCTTCTTTTTCTTTCTGAGACATAATATGACGAGGGCGCGCGCGAGTTCTACAACGCAACATAGGAGATTGAGCAATAGTCAATCTGGATCTGCACATAATTTGTTGAGGTTGAAAAAGCCTTGTCTTACTTGTATGGAAACGATTTGGTGTATCCCGTTCATAATGGTAAATAGCCTCAGCCATCGATACAAACTTCGTTTTTGATAATTCTTGATTTCCTCCTGTTTCTTGTTGATGAAGATGGTGTTTGTGAGACGTATCATACCTCTCACTAACACCATCTGATCCATTGTCTAATCGAACATTAGATAATTCTTGTTTAAGTATAGCAATATCATTCATAGAAAGTGACTTCCTCATAGAAGAGAAACCATTTTCAAAATATTCGAATCTGTTGTACTCTCCGAAATCATCGTCCGGTGAGATTGGTTCGTCTTTGATGCGAAGGTTCCCATTTGGAGTAAAACAAACATCTCCACGAAAATTTGTCACAAAATCTTTAGGCATTTTACTAAATATATATTGCCTTAATTAGATTAATTATTACACATAAAACAATCAAAAACAAGTTACGAACTTCGACTACAGTCTACAATGTTTGATTTGTCGTTATTTCAATTTAAACGTTCATTTTAATTCTTGACACTAGAATGGTTGCCAGTAATAAAACCATATAAGAAAAATTCTTGTCTATGGTACTACACAATTTTAAAATCTGAAACAATACAGCTACAGCTAAAAATAATCAATAACTCGCGAAATATGACTAAAAAATTTAAAAAAATTTAAGCAAATTATAAAAAGCCATAAAACCTTGAATTATTTTTGTTAATGATAACACATTCCAAATGCCTAGTGGTGTCAAATCGGAGCTGTCAGTGTCAAACGTCAATAGAGCATTAGGTATATTTGTTTGGTGTGCTAACTGCTATTATTTTGTAATAAAATCGCGATTGGGAGAATAAAACGAACTGAGATATTATTGCCTTGAACTAAAAAACTCCATTTGATACACAGAATAAAACATGTCACAAGCACTACCGAATCCTAACACTTTACTTCCTTTGGAACTTGTAGATAAATGTATAGGATCCCGTATTCACATTATCATGAAGAATGACAAAGAAATGGTTGGAACGTTGCAAGGCTTTGACGATTTTGTTAATATGCTGTTAGATGACGTAACTGAATATGAATCGACCCCAGAAGGAAGAAAAATCACAAAGTTAGACCAAATACTTCTTAATGGAAATAACATAGCTATGTTGGTTCCCGGCGGCGAAATGCCGGGTGAATCTTATGAAGGACAATAGTTAAGCTTAAATGTAACAAGATCTACAGTTATAAAAATAAATTGTTTTAATTTAAACTCTTAGTTTTACTTTATCTTCGAATGTCTACATAGATACATGAAAGGTTATTAAACTTTTGTAAGCAGTATACATTAATCATATAAATGAGGATAATAACCTCTGTGGAAAATTATTTTGACATTAAGGTACTTGAAATCATCAATGATTTGCAGAACCTATATTTTTATTGTATTGTAATTGTAATACAAAAGTAAGAATATTTTTTTTAGTTTGTTGTTCCTTGTACTAGATTTTTTATTCACTACAAACCATAATTTAATTAAATAATAATATAAGTTTAAAACAAACCTGTGGTTGAGCGGGGCCATAATCACTTGATGTATCAACAATTTCAATTTTGGCTGAAGAAGGTGGCCTACTGACTTTATCAAAGCAGGCTTCGCAAACCCGAACCTAAATAAAAAACAAATGAGTTATATTTGTTTCAACAGATATAAATAAAAAATAAAAAGCAAATACTAACCTCTTTTTCAATTCCAAATTTAGGCAGAGTTGAAGTTTTGGAACTGCATTGTTGGCAAAAGACTTGACCACATGCACGACAGTGATGGCGGCGCACCATCAATGAAAAAGCAACACGGCACCTAAATTAAAATATCCAATAGTAATATATCTTTTCAAAATATATGACAATGGAAAAGCATATATATACCAAGCAATACTATACCTGTGGCAGACTTCACCATCAGCCCATTCAGGGGCAGTATCCGCAGAAAACATTGCATCAGATTCTTTCAATGGTGGAAATTTATGACCTTCAGCCTTCAATATATTCACTGTATCCTGTTAGTTAAAAAAATTTATAGAAACTAGAATTCTACACAAGAATAATGCTTTGTATATTATCTTTATTTTTAAACAATGTCACTTGTACTGATACACAACATCTAATGTGAAATGACTCATATCAGGTGACAATCAGGCAATGACATCATAAAATGAGGTATAATTTTCAACTTAATATAATATAGTGAAAAAATATAGTATTTTTGTTGTTATTTAATTTATTCAAATATTTAACTCAGTATTTATACATAAACACAAGATAAATATATGGTCATGTTTAATAGATATGATCAGGACATTGACACTAGTCCTGCTATACTTATAATTATGGAAAAATTTTATCACTCACTAAACACAATATAATTTATATTTATATAAAATTTTGTACATTATTACTGGATATACAAGTAGTGTGAAATAGATGACTGAACATTGACACAAATGTGTCATAATTAGATTATCAGGAAAAATCAATAAATTTGTACAACATTGGTCTTATGTTTGCAGAGAAATATAAACTGTGATTCATTCAAAACAAATTAGAAACCTTTTTAATAAGTAATGGATATTATAATTAGAAGATAATGCAAAAGTCTCTAACACTAACCTACTTAAAAGTGATGTCCGATGTATAAAAAAATTTATAGCTTTTAAGTAAAGGCGAATATATAAAAGTGGTATTGGCTGGGTTGAAAAAGTGCACACAGTTAAACTATCTATATTTACTTACTTGTACAGCCCTGTACTTCGGAGTGTTCCGGAAAGCAAAAGCCCAAGCTTGTATCAACTCAAGAATTTTGTTTTTTAAATTTTCATGTTGGGTTGTTTTCACTAAATCACGAAGCATTTCACAGAAAGCTTTTGATGCCACTTCATCATGTACACCTGATCCTATATGATAAAAATGATACATGACATTATAAGCTCCAAAATTATCTATATCAGATTAGTATGCAAAAAAATATGTCATTGAGAAACTGCTCTTCTCTGAAAGTCACAAAGCAATTTCAATTTATTCATCAACTGAGCCTGGTTCAGTTTATTTCATCTATATTCATTAGGTTTTTGACTCATTATTTTTAACTTGGATAATGCCGACAGTTCAGAAACCAAAAAGTACAATACTGTAAATATTATAATATAAATAAATGAATAATTGACTTCTCACTTATCATTAAATCAATTAATTCTTACACTCATAATATGTGAGCCATTTATTGAAGTAAATACATATTGCAGTTAGACCATGTATTTGGAAGTGCTATAAAAGAAGAGAAAAATTAAAAAGGACAGACAAGACTTCACATTAGTCCTACTAATATTATAAATCTCAAAGCTTGAATGTTTATGTAACAATCACACTGCAACTATAGAACATAATATCTCCATAAGATGTATACACATAGACTATTAGCTGGATTAAGTGATAAGATTACTGATCTATAGGCCCTTAGTTTTGGGCGAGTGAAGCCAGAGGCTCAAGCTTCTTATTAATAAGACAAAAGGGTCCACTGCCTAGAAATATACGTAAATTGAATTTACTTCATATACATTTCATACTTAATAATTTTATATTTTCTAGAATAAAAGGGAATAGGAAAATGTCATATTAGGTAAGTAAGTACTTTGAATTCATCATTTTTTTCCTTTAATCAACCTTCAGAAGTTTAAATAATACAATCTTGAAGACTTGTTTAACAATCACATCAAGAATATCAATGTATATTTAAATGTTAACAATGATCCTATCTAATATTAATATGATCTTACCACAGTTCTTCACTATGCTTTCTAATGTAAGCAATGCAAACATAGCCTGGTGGGGATTTTGTGAGTATAGTTTCTTTTTGACTGCAGCTACTGCATATTTCGGTCTAAAAATAATACAAATCAATCACTGTAAACATGCACCAATAAGAATGACATTGGCTTTATAAGTTTATACTTGAAAAATCAGGTACTCACGAACAATCGTTTTGTCTAATTAAATCACAGATTTGCAAGATAGACGGCCAGTCAGGATCTAGGCGTAGATTACTTGTCGCTTTATCTAGAACAATTATAATTACACGTATTTAAATAATGTAATACGTTGTACTAATTTCAAAGTATACAGTTTACTTATAGTACTATATTGTTCAATATCAAAGTGAAAATATGCAATAAAAAAGAAAGTGATGCAAATTAATGAGAAAAAGGGAAAAACAATCTCAAAAACAATATTTATAAAAACATATATACTGTGTGTCTATTACAACTTACCCAATAATTTATCGAAAACACTAGTTCGAAACATTTTTATTAGGCACTAAGTGTTGAAATTTTATTATTTTAAAAGGAATAGCGATAAATCTTTTTGTAGATAGATTAATGACAGCTCACTTTGTCAATTTTATTTTTTTTTGTACATTGGTAATTTGGTAGGAATGAATGTCATCTATTTGAGAAAATATTTCATTTTATGCAAACTTTTATGAGATAAATTTTTTATTGATTAATAATTTAAAAGTTATTTTAAATTAAAATTTTTAATAAATATATAATGCATTACTCTAAACGCCTTGCATCATTTCCATAATAGACGATAGAAGAAAACCATAGAGAAGGTACCATAATCGTTAATGGTCGCAACTTTTTATTTACTAAGAAATTTGCAAATAGGTATTATAATTACGTGACAACTATGATATCCATTGGTAAACATTTCTAGATGACCCTATAAATTTATTCTTTAAAATATTATTCTCCTGTACGCGTTGAATTCCGATACGGCACGACATGACGTTGCGTTGTGTGTACATTGTACAATGCATAAAATGCTTTACATAAATAATTTGTGCCATCGTCACAATATAGTCTGTGGTCTTAGCATTAAAATATTTTTTTTATCAAACCACAAAAAGGCGGGAAATTTAAAATAACAAAATGATGCGGATTTTCTTTTATTTTTTCATCACTGCATGGCATTAAGTTATTAGAATTTTCTTCAATTTAATTTGACAATAACTATTATTTTCAACTCTATTAAGTAAAATATATAATATACTCGAAGGTTTTACAATGGATTTTTGTCTAAAAATGTCTTCATATTCCTGCAACGAAATTCTTATCGGAATGTGTCTTCAAACCTTGCCGCTTATCGGTTTCTAAGATTATAAAGCATTCCGTCAATAAATGTTCTATGACACACTGATTTCAAGAATTCTAATATGTAGGTTATCAGAACAAAATAAATTCAGTTAATTATAATTATTGGGTATTACAATAGGTGTTGTTCGAGGTACCTTTGAAATATAGGAATGACAACCAAAACCTTCCTTGAACATTGCATGAAGGTTAACAAAAAGAAAATTCAGAAATTGGATGCAGACATAAGAATATGTACAAGTTTAATACTGAATATAAAATTGAAGCTTTCTGCTTTGGAATTGGAAATGGCTGCGCTAAGGATAATTTATGAAGATGTGATGGAGTTGAGAAAAATTATCGTTATGCTGCACCCACATTTAAAACGGAAAATTATTGGAATTACCGAATAAAACAGGTATTTACGAATAAACTGAACTATATTAATTATTGTTCCACATTGCTCTATTTCTATAATAATTTATTAGCTCTTTCGGTTTGCATAATGGTGTGTTCACTCGATATGTTTCATCGAACTTACTGAAGTCTATAACAAAGCCTCGTTTATTCCTTTTATAATAGTAAGATTCGACGAAACGTCGTCCCCAAAGAATTTCATTTCCAGTGTAACTTGATTTAGCCTGAAGGGGTTGACCAGTGGATTCGATTGTTCCTTCAAAAATAACCAATATTTCAATACTAGTATTTAGAATATCTTTCGCTGAACTTTTATAGAAAGGACTGTTTTCATCTATTCTATGAACTGCCGTAACAGGAAATATAAACAATACGTCATCACAGCCATCAACAACTAAATCTAATTGTATCTGATCATAGTTAAGTAAATCTACGCCGTCCTTAGTTACGTATTTTATAAGGTAAGCATTGATTTTAGACCCTATTATTCTCGATTTCCTTGTATTTCCAACTCTAAACATCATGCATAAATAACCGTCTCTTTGGTTTACGATGGCATATTTAGAAAACATTAAAGTTTGAGCACGATTTTTCGGTCTCGTCAATTTGGCAAACACAATTCCAATGAAAAGGGACTGGATTATTTTCCCAGTAATACTTTCGATACACATTGTAAAGATAGCTTCTGGACATTCCAATGTGATTGCTCTAGAGCCATATCCAATACTTGTCTGAACTTCTATGCTGAATAGAAATATCGATGTGAAGTTATAAATTTCGCTCACACATGGCTTCCACTCTGTAAAATTGTTAGCATGAGGAAGATGCTCGATTTCCAAATCTCCGTGCAAATACAGAATAACCCACCATATTACAGCAAAAGCAAGCCAACTAAGAATACATGTTATTGTACAATAGAGTATAGTCCATCTCCACCTAGCTTCTAGAAAAACTTTTATTATATCAATTAGAAGTCGTAATTTATTTGTAGTGGATTTTGCAAAATTTAGTTCTCCCGATTTAAAAACAATACGATCCTGTTGTAGGCGAATTGACTTTCTTTTGTGAATATGTCTGAAATGTAAAAAAATCAATAATTTAATGGCAAGTTAGTACCTATTTATTAAATTGAGTTAAAAATGTGGTCTTTATGTACTAGTAACATCTTACCTTATGCAATTACATGGCACACGATGCGCAACTATGTTCAGGGCTTTTGAGTTAGTTTCCATTTATACACTTGAAACAACCGAAAACCAAATACTGTGATATCTGAATATTATTATTATTTTATACTGAAAATTAGATCATGGTTGATGAACGTCACCAAACGTTAAATGTTTACTTCCTTCTGTACGTGTCTTCTCATTTTCAAGATCATTAATTAAATATTTGTTTATTAAGATAATAATATAATAAGGTATTTCGACGGATTTTCACTATCTTGTTTAAAAAGAAATCGACATTCATATTGTACCTAGTATATCGTAGAAAATAAAAATTCTACGATAGATATATTTGTATTTATTTATTTTTCTTAGCTTTAAATTTGAAGACTTGACTCTTCTATTGCACAAGAGATGTCGCTACGTTTTGCCTATAACGAGCAATTAAGTCGAGTGAATCTAGAAATATTATTAAAACATTTGTAATATGTGTAATAGAAATACGAAAATCATATAAAACACTTGAAACACACTTGCAATAAAAACTAGAGGTGTGTATAACACGCTGCGAATGACCTTGAAACGGTGGGCGGATGGAAGCGCTTTATTACTTAACACCTAATAGTGAAGAGTTATTGATATGACAAGAATACGTTTGTTCATTTCCAGTGTCACATCCCGGCTGGATGCACCTGAGGCCGCCCGGAAAGAGCATTGGCCCTGACAGTCGAAAGAGCAGTGATAACGGGGAGCGTAATTTGATAATGCCATCTAGGGCTACCCTCGCGAATTCTACTACATCGATAATTGAACGCTGAATTGCCGAATATTTTATTTTTATTTTTATTCGGATATTAACTCGAAAAAAAGTACCTAGGCTATTTTTTTAAAGAAATAAATGAGTGTAATTTTTCATTATTTATTATGGACTAAAAATTAAGGTATATCCTGTCATACTATAAAATAAAATTTAAATATAAAAACTTCATCATCATCATTAATCATTACCACCTAAAGCCTCCATCCTCTTACATCGATGGCGTTGGTGTCCTTTTGTACGTTGTCCAACTTTACTCAGTACTAAGACTTACTTCATCCATTCATACAAAAAACTGATAACATGCATACGAGTTCAATATAGTCATGTATTGTAGTTCTGCATTAAGGCCGCTTTGGCCTTGTAGGGTTAGTCAGAAAAGTTAATTCATGAAAAAATATGTGTAATTTTTCAATGTATAACTGTGTCATGTCAGACTAGAAATACACCGTTAAGCTAGGCATCCACAGATCGGTATCGTACGCATCGGATTCTTTTATTGTATAGAAAATACGCTCCACTTCTGTGATATTCTATACAAAGATTGTAAAGATCCGTCTAAATGTTAGTAGGCTAATTAATTATTTAGGTATTACACTAAACGGTATTTTCCTAGCTGTTTATGCTAGGCTTCCACATGTCGGTTTTGTACGCATCATATATTTTGACGGATCTTTACATTATTTGTATAGAATATCACAGAAGTGGAGCGCATTTTCTTTGAGATTTTATCGAAGGAAACGTATGCAAATAAATAATCCGCCGTCAACTGCGTGTTTCGAGACTTATTCTTGATTGTAATGATAATTAGTAATCTATTTTTTTTTCACGCCCTCGGCCTACTCCGGTCAGGGGTAGCAGTTGAAGCAGTTAGGATGCTTTAAACTGTGTTAACTTACTCAGTATAAAATCTTATCTATCTATTATCGGGACAAAATGGTTTTGTATAATGTTAATAGATATTGGTGTTATCATAATTTATCTTATTATTATCAGAAAATGTATTTACAATCAAACCACCAATCATTCAACAGTTATAAGTTCAACATGCTTTACAATAGGAATAAAATTCCATAAAAAAAAGTTTAAGTACAGCTGTACTTTAGGCCAAATTCTAAAAGTAAATAACATTTCACAACTTCTTTAGATGCAACGCTACGGAGTTTTTGATAAAAGAAAATGTGATCAACACCCTCTGACGCCATAAGCTAGAGCTATTCTTAGTGTTTGAATCTATTTTTCTTGTTTAAATCGAAGTTGATTTTAAATAATCTTGTGCTTAAAAGTGATGCTAATTTTCGAACTCGATAATTTTTTGAGTAAATTTTTAAAGAAGAAAATAAAATTAAGAAAAATAAGTATTTTTTAAGGTATATCTTTGAATATTTTCAGTAAGGATATAGATTATAGAGTGATTCTGAAAAAATGATATCTGTACTAAATGACACTCATGTAAAAGCAGACAACGACGTATCTCCTGATTTCGTACAATTTTTTTTCTAACGATAAGTTAAAAGCATATGCAACCTAGGTTGTCATTTTCTGTTTAACCCCTGATGCAAAAAGAGGGACGTTATAGCTTTGATCTGTGTGTCTGTGGTATCGTAGATCCCGAGAGGATTGAACGATTTAAATTTTGTTTTCTTTTTGCAATTAATAATAGAAATTACTTACCTTTTGAAAGCTGTAGGGGTGAAAGTGGGGATGAAAAGCTCTATTGAGTCTAATACTCAATTTAGGTCTCAAAGGAAAAAGATCGAGAGTATTCTCAGTGAGAAAATTGAAAATTTATTTTTATTTTTAATTTATTGTTAAATTCTGTTTTGACTGCTATTTTCCCGATATCATTCACTTTAAACCCGAAATAATTTTGTTAAATTCCGTAGCAAAATCTTTAAGCACTTTTCTTTGTGGACTGTCTGTACATTCGTTACAACTTTTTATTAGAATACTAATTATGGTATAAGAAAAAGATGAAAGGCTTGACCATGTGTCATCTCTATATAATGAGAATAAACGAGAATCCAATATGAATATAGTTGTACTTTTTTATTACAATTATTGAAAATAGCCGGACATACCTAAAAGGGCTATGTAAATCTTATCTACAAAGGCACTGGCAGTGAATGAGTGAACACCGTCAATTGTTTCCGAGCGCGTGGCCAGTTAACAAATAAAGTCGGATTACAATTGGAATAGGTACCAACAACAAGAATCGTCTGCATGCGGCTGACAGTCATCTCTATCCTGGCGATCAATGCACACGCCGAGGGTTGCTGAAAATCCTAGTGCGATGTATTTTCAAATCATTCAATCCAATACAAGTTCCTAATATTGTGTTAGACCTGACTCGAAAGCAGCGCGATTTCCCGCTCAAATGTGTCCATAGACAAAATAATGTTTTTGTAATCTGATTTACATGTGATTGTTTTACGAATTCTGAATTATAATGAAAATTCTTTGATATGGTAAGTAGAAGTAACAACACATTTTTTATTAAAATAGCTTATTGTAATGCAAAAATAAACAAAAAAGCAGGTAGATTTTAAAGTGGCTCGATGTTTTAATTGATTTAATTTTTGCGCACATTTCAAGGGCTTTTTGTAGTTGTGTTTTCTTTTCAAAATTTGATGCATTCTGAAATATGAAACGATAATCAATATTAAGAGAAAAACAAAATATTTTTAAAATCAATACAATCAAAATCAGATACTGTTAAGGTCTTTAATAGTCATATTCGCATTTTAAAAATAAAAACAATACGCATGATTTATGATAATTTCGTTCTGACGTGTTATTCTACACCGTATATGAAGTAACAAGAAATCTTAATAATTTATCATTTCAATGCAAAAAATATACTGCAATTGTGAATTCGGTAACTATTGGTTTTGATGGCAGGTTTGATTGTTCATATGTTCACAGCCAATCGTCAATATTCGATACCGTGATACACTTTTAATACAGATGAAATATCCAAGATTTGTGCATTACAAATGTTATTAAGGTCATGAAGATACAAATAGGGCGGCGAAGTGTCATTCTTCTCCTTGTTGACATCTAATTTTGCGTTGACTCACGCGATCCTTATTACACCGTGGGCAGGTCATTCGCTCACTATTATACTATTAACATAGCATATTCAATAATATCAGACGTGCGTAACAAAATAGGGGACTTTAAAATAGATCCTCTTCCGAACTCTATTCTTACAAGAGCCGAGCTAAGATGCATTCGATAGTTTTAGTTTTAAGTCATTTGAACCTCAGCTTGACTAATTAATTTGAAATTAATACCTTTACATAAATTTCTATTCGCTGTCGTAAGATTAATAATTTAATAATGGAAAGAACCAAAAGTTTTTTTTAAATTTAAAAACTGATCACACGAGTAAAGCACTTAGTAAACTTCTTCCAAGTTAAACTAAAATATCGAAAATTCTTTTATCGTAATGATTGCTGTTATAACTATGAGAAATAACAATTCGTGTTTACAATCAATTGCTAGGTAGTCCCCAAAATAGAGACTTCCTGCTTCGATGGCCATACTTGATTCCGCTGCAATAAATTTAGGCACATCCCAGTGGCATGTGAATTTTGTCCCCAGCGTCTCGTGCAAATTATCTTAAATAAACTATATCCTTTGACATGTCAAAAGTATTATTTATACAGATGGACAATAATTTCAAACCTCCCTCTCTTTGTAAGACAATAAATCGTTCGATATAACAACGAAAAAAGAGTTTTACCAACTTTTGCAAGGCAAAACAAAATCAGAGTGATATACATTTTGTGTATACTTAGTAACAATGAAACATTTAAACAGGAAAAAGAAATAATTTAACAATTGTTTCAGCTGACAATACATTTGGCTATTTTTTAATACTAATAAGCAAGATTTTGGACTATGATATAAAAACAATATCATAACCCCTTGATGTTAATAACACAATATTGTCATAATACAACAAAAGAATAAAAGGTCACAATTGTAAATTATGACGGAATAATTGTTTTTAGGTCACAATTGTAATTATGACGGAATAATTTTTATTTAAATAAATATCTAAGACCATTGGATTAGACTGGGCTAAGAACTCCAATCCTACAAAATGATTGTCGTGAAGCTGTCGTTTGAAAAGAATGCGATAGTCTTTTGTCAAGTGAGTTGATTAAACCATTCTGACAAGTTCCTGTTACCGGGTTATCACTCCTGGCCCCAGGTTCAAGGTTTCAATTTTTTTGCTTCAAAATTATTGATGTTTGTGTTTTGTTACTTATTTTAGCTCCTATGGCATATAATAGCGGAAGCTTACTTAACAAATCTAGATAGCAGTCTACATAGTTAGGTATTAGGTTATTTGCCCACATTCATTTATGGCAAAGCATCTTTGAGATTGAGGGGTCATATGAAAACAAAGTTTTCTGCAATGATTATCGTATAAGCATCAATAGAATGTCACTGCCAATGCTGCAATTCATAGGTAATATGCGGCTAGTAATAGCTTAATAGGGCCACGGGTACGAAGCAAACTCATTAATTACTGGTCAGACGCGGTAATTGAAATTGGCCTTCACTACTTCAGGTAGATATGACTCGAGTTTGACAAATGCATGGAGGGAATCTTATTGCTAATCTAAGTGATCCAAATTTTGGTTTGTAACTGAAACTATAACCTATTTAAAATATCAATAATGATCTTGAGATCTTTGACCCACTTAAGATACATAATAATGGGATGCAGTAAACAATTTTGCAGAAAATTACATGCAAATTAAAAATATAAATGAAACTATGAAAAATCAAAAACATATTTAATTACCAATTCATTTTCCTTGATGTTCTTTAAAACAAAGAGAATGTGATAGATAAAAATTATTGATATGATACGATTTCCCAAAATGGTGAATAACGACAGAATAGTTTCCGTTTTCACCGCTGCGCTGTCCCTCCGATTTCCGCTTTTAAAACAGGACAACAAAATATTTAAAGATGTACAACGTATATATGAAAATAATATAATTAATACATTCAAGGAATTCAATTTACTTAATAAAAACCTAACAATTTTTGTAATGTCCAATCCAAGCGTCATAATTGTTTCTTGATTGGTCATCTCTTCGCAGTCATTTTCTAGTTGTTGAAGTGACACGGTTAAGTATTTTACGAGGTTTTCCGCAATATGCCAGAATCTTAGTGGGAAGAAACAAGGAAACAAGGGCATTCGTTGGTTGTCATGGAGATGGATAATATCCTGACTGAGTTATTTATGGTGCTTTGAGATCAGCGTGGTACGATAAATATCGCACCATAAAAATAAAACTATTAAAATCAGTAATTAGTTAAAAACTCAGAATGAATACGACATTCATTTCGTTAACAAAAATAACTATTTAGAAAACAAGATATTGTGAATTTTTCGTTTCATAAAACGCCGTGATTCAGAATATGTAAAATTATATTTATATTTATAATGATCCACGCGGTTTCGCTTCCGTAGCATAATGGTGTAAAGCCTATAAAATATAGCCTATGTTACTCGTGGGTAATGTAGCTTTCGAATGGTGAAAGAATTTTTAAAACATTTTATTCATTACAAGCAAACAAACAAACAACGGTTTCTTCTTTATAATATTAGTGTAGATATCATTGCCTAATAATTTAAACATGTTATTATATTACTATTTGTTTGATTATATCTTAATTCAACTTCCCACCACAAGATGTCACCACTGATACTATTAATTTCGCGTTTCATTATAACAACAGGCATTTTTTCTCATTTTTGCGAAATCTTTAGTTATTAAACGCAGCAGTTTAATTAAGTTGAATTAAAAATTCGTATTAAGTATTTTTTTTTTATATTTAAACAATGTCACTGTAATTCTATATCATTGCTAGTAATAAATACTGCGCTATTGAACATGCTCAATATAAAGTCCTGTAATAAGATATGCAAAGATACACGCATTAACTGTGTGCAATATGTGTTGCGAATGAAAAACAATATTATAATACTCACATCTATTGTCTGATTTCTCGAAAGCAGATTTAACTAGCTATATAGAATAATGTAGTTAAATCCAGTTAAATGATGTTGTTTAACTTTTCTACCTATATTATCTAATATAGGCAGAAAAGTTACAGTAATCTTACTGTCGATATTATTAATCTCTATTTCTCCAATCGACAGCAAACATGACACAAAAGTGTATCTACTAAAATACATTCGTTCATTTAATTTTGTTTTCAGGAATCCGATGAAAACAACACAAACGATGATGACAATAATATTTGCATTGAAGATGCATCGCAATTCAGTGCTTAAGAGTAGTAAAACTGTATTATCCGCACTAATTAGATCTTGGATGATATCGTAATAAAAATAAAACGTATCAGCATGGAAGCGTCTTCCTCAAACCGTAATACTTACGAGATGGAAATTCGAAAGGACGATGAAATACAAAAGGAAGCTAAACCTAAACCCCTATTGGCTACCGGGAAGATATTTTATAAGCCTGGAGTGATAGAAGAAGAAACGGATGAGACAAGTGTATTCGATAGTTCTGTAGTGGAATCACCGATGCTTGGGTTTAGCGCCAGTGGGTTGTTACGCCACTCCATACATCCAGTTAGCAGCTTACATAGAATACCGACGTATAGCAGTTCAATTGGACAGAGCACTATTTATCGAGTTGATAGTTGTAGGTGAGTTCTAGATATCATCGTACTTTATACAATGGTAGATACAGTTATATATTTTGAGAGGGATTTGTTTGACTGTTTCGCTTTTAATTTTAAAATACAGTAGGGACTCTTCGATTCCAAAGGATCATAGTTATATTATGTTAAGAAATGAGCTATAAAAAATCAACCGCAATTGTTAGACTTCAAAAATACGTAAGTATACTTATATACTCTCTGTACCATAACTTATCAGTAAACATGACTATATAAATAGTGCATTTCTTGGAAATTTGCATTTCTTTTCGTCTTGTCAAACAAGGAAAATATTTGGGTCTTAAAGTACATAAAAAGGCTACAAGTGCTGCTACGACGACTTCACAAATAAGTCTATCTGACGAAACCTCTGTGTTTGAGTTAAATACTTGTCGCTTCGAAAAAACAAATGCTCTTTTCACACTAATCTTTTTGTTTTGAATTAAATTTAAGCGAAGCGTTTATGGCGGTTTATTATTGTAATAACAATTAAGGAATTTAAATGGTAATAATTTTATTTGCACGGGTATTCAACTTTAAGATGTAATCAGGCCTATTAATCCAAATGTTTTCACAAGTGCATTAAATGCTCATCGTTATCTTTATAAAGAAATTGTAAACAGAATTAATAAAATCCTACAAATGGATTTATGACAATATATTGAAGATACCTTATATTTATAATACAATAATATATTAAATTAAATAAATTATGATCACTAAAAATAATTTTATGTATCGTTACATTTGCGTTCTTAATTAATTGAATAGGTTACTACATAAACATTCTTTATTCACATAATTTTGATCTTAATTTTTACGGAAATGCAATAAAAAGAAATGTATTGCATTATACAATACCTTTTATCATATCATAAGTAGGTATCACTTTATAAGTGTTTTGATTTAAAGTAATAACACTTAAAGATTATTTTTTTAAATTTACCATGACAACGTTATTTTCCGTACATGGAAACTCAATTTTTGATCAGTTTTAATATATTTTGGAATTGTTTTGACGCTTATTAGTTTTTATTCGTTGCTTGTTACCTTTAACACCTACACAATAGACTTATCCTAGAATAAGTCCATTATTTGTATGTTTTTTGCAAATTCTAGTTATGCTATCTAAACACTCATAAATTTTTCATTAACATTTGTGATAAATTACTTGATAAAGCAATATTTTTTATACTCAGCACTCCCCAAGAAGTCCTATCGCAATTCTCGAGTTTCCAATATCTAATCAGTGTACCGATAACTTATTTTCTTATTCGTAGTTCAGTTTCATGCCTAATTTAATGAACGGCAGACAAAATAGGAAGAAAGATTTATATTTTAGTGAATGTGATTTAAAAAATAATAATTTGTGATTTTTAAAACATAGAAAATGCGACGTAGACGTAAATAGTGTTTAGATAAGCGACATTATCATTGTTGACCAAGTTTGTTCTACTTTCGTTTACAATAGACATCGGCGTGACGAGGTATCTTGAAGGGTATTATGTCTAAACAAATTTTACGTACCTGTACATAAATTACTTCGCTACAGTAAGAAAGATTTGTAAGTATCATATTTATACTAAAATTGTTAACAACTCAGTAGATGTTTTTCTAATTATTTCTTCCCAAATACTTAAAATAATATGAAACCGTTTAGTTATAAAACAAACTTCAGTGTTAAAGATATAAAAATACTTACTTGAAAAGTAAAATTTGCATGTTTTTGCATAAAATTTATTGATTGTAAATAGATTTATATATTTTAGCAAATAAATAATTTTAAGTTAACTTTAGGCCTACAAGGCAATCTTACAGTGAGGTTTATTAGACGACATACTGTCAAACCTCAATTTTTAATTTTTCTTACAAAAATCCACCGAAGCAAACCTTTGTGGTTACCCCTTGTAGCAAATATTCAAACGGAGTGCAAACTATTTATATGAATTACAAATTAACTATTTTGTAACTAAATTAACATCGAACGCTTATAAATACCCTTATCTTAACGCGCGTAAAATAAAGACTGAAGCGTATGTTTTCGTCACGCACATTAGACAACATTTATGATTACTATATTTAGTACGAACACAGTTTTCAGCCCTTCGTAGAAATACAATGGCATTTCTGTTAATTCTACAAAATTTAAGGGATCCTCATTTTGATATTGGCTGCTTTGTCCATTGCATAATGGAAAGGATCAATTCATAACATTCGTGCTTTCCACATACTACGTCATAACATTCTTGCTTTCCACATACTACGTCATAACATTCTTGCTTTCCACATACTACGTTAAATCGATTCTAATCTTTTTAACCTCAGCGTATAAAAGCGTCACTATTCAAGGTATGCAAATAACTCTCTAAAGTTAAAGGATATCCTCGTAATCTGCCAAATCCATGAAAATCTGTAAACAGCGACGTGTCGAGATAACACTCATTAATCATACTGAACACCTTTCCATTATAGAACAAAATGTGCGGCTACAACCGGTACATTTGATAAAATGCCTAAATTGACTTATATTGATCAATTACAATTTATGTCATTGTGATATGAATTAAAGAGTGACTGAGTATAAATATATCCACGTGAGATAAATATTCTAATGAAAAAACTCTTATATACCTATAATAATCTTGATTTCAGGTACAGAAAGAAAATAATATAAATAATTTATAGTTAAATTCAATTTAAGATGCTTTAAAATGATGCTTACGTTTTATATTATTCTTTATTGCCAGAAGCGATCATTTCAAACCGCCTAGGAAACCGAGGCGCCTGCTCTTTTGCCCCCATGTCTATAAAAAAAAATAAAAAGAAAACTGTAGCCGTATCATAAAACATTTTACTATATTTTAAAAGTAGAATGTTAAAAATTCTTTATAAAAGGTAAACTGCTGCTGAGCATTTTATTTTATACCAATATCGGCAACATGAATCTCGGCTAATTCATAATCCGTCAATAAAATACGTCATTTAGTTAATAACTTTATTATCCAACAGGAGAATTGTATGTATCAAGATTACATTAAGTATTCATACATTTACTATATATTCCGTGTAAATAAACCTAAGATACTAATAAAAATTATTTGTCTTGGCAGATATGAGAATGACATTATTATGTGTGGTATAATCTGAAATAACAAAGATTACCGGGGTCTTTCGCAAAAAAAGAGTATATTCACCTGGTTATAGCATTTTATCTACTTGACTGTGATTTTTAGTATTCTACTCTACACTTCAATATTACATAAATTGTACACTATTTTCTCTATAAAGGCCTAGCCTTGATTATGCTATTAGTTAAGTAATTATTTAATTATTATATGAAATTTACCAATAACCTCATAAACCTGCAACGATTTCGGTCAAATGTTGTAGTATTTCCTTAATTTAGTGAAAAAATTCTACGACAGATGGGTCTTTTTAACCATTATAATAATTTGTTATAGTCATAAGATGATATTTATTAAGGATTTTTCTAGAAAGAGCCTTTTAAACTTTAAAATAAACGTGTTTAACTTTTTGTCGGGAGTCTTCCTAATTAACCTGGCGTTAAATAAAAAATGTGACAGAATAAACGATATACCCCGTACATACCCCGCTCCCCGCAATAAGAAACTAGCCAGTATGCTTCCAACGATAGCGTGAGATGTGCGTGTTCAACGTTTGTAGCTGAGAAATTACTGGAATTTGACGAAATTGTAAAATGTAAGTTCTCTTTGTTTTGGTCATAATTTCTGATAAAAATATTAGTATTACATAGTTGGGTTCGATATATGTTGCATGCCTGTATGGTATTATTAAATTCGGGAAAATGAAATTAGGTAGAAACCACAACTATTTAAAATATCTTAAGTCTAAGTTTAAAATCTCAGTAACCTGGTTATAATTGACCTGTAGAATATTATCAGGTG
>LQNK01001261.1:203919-225710 GCA_001586405.1 Phoebis sennae
TTTAAGGAAATGCCTCCTTTGCTTCACTAGAGTCCAACATATTTAATTTAAAATAGTAATTATAATTAATCGAATGAAATTAATAACGTCTTATTCTAACGGCAATTAAAAATATTTAAAAACCATTTCTTTGAATACCCAAGTAGTTTCTTCCTTAAATGACTAACATATAACGAAGAGTATTTAACATTTCGTATTTTGCGATTTGTGTTTCGATCGATAAATATTTCACGTCTAGTTAGCTTTGATTCTAAGAAAGAAAAATAGAGTCTCGACTCAGTAATTCTTTCTTAGAATCAAAGCTAACTAGACATGAAATATTTATCGACAGCAAAATCTTGTTAAATTGAAAATAGATAAGGCACTGACTTTGTATAGATTTCAACAAAAATGAAATAAAAGTTATTTTTTTCTACTTTTTAGAGCGAGGAACTCGGTTCTATTTTTTGGCAAAAAAATTTATTTTATCCTTTTTAGTGTCCTGTAATCACATCTTCTAGTCACAATTCAGTTGATATATACATCATTAAACCTTAACCGCAGAGCTTATTCTGTTGATTTTCGAGGAGTTCCCTGGAATATCTTACACATGGATGATCTGACTTGAACCAAATTTATATGGGACCACACATGAACTCTACTCTTTCGAATGCAAAAAAAAATTCCAAATCGGTCCATAAACGCCGGAGATATGCGGTAACATACATAAAAAAAAAAACGGTCGAATTAATAACCTCCTCCTTTTTTTTGTAAGTCGGTTAAAAATAGAGTCTCGACTCGGTACATTTTCTTGTGAAAATCGTTCTTATATTATTGAATAGAATAAAATATTAATACATGCGCCCCCAAAAGATATTTCAGTATTTTGCAAATAAACACTGTTCATCCGACTTGTAATAAACATGCTTATTTTGATATCACGATACTAGGTGTCTCCGTATTGACTTGCGGGCTTTAACAAGAAAATCATGCACATCATGTTTATTGAGGCGTGGTGATAATTATTAAATTAGCTAATACGCATTACTAACGTTTTCAGGTTAAATTTTTTATGAGTATTTTTGTTTCATTATATTATGTACATTCTACAACACAAAATAATAATCATATGAATTAATATGTCTAGAAATATTGCCCTTAAAATATAATATTTCTACTGGTAGTAATGGTATAAGGAAGGAAAAGATACTCCAAAAATTTAAAATCAACATCGATTCACAAATATATAGCAGAAATGCAATGGGAAGAAAGAAAGGAATTAAGGAAATATATTTAAATACGATGCTTCAAACGTAATCACATGAAATACTTAATTATTATTGAATCGACCTTCAGAAGGAGTTCGAGAAATACGAATTAGTATTGGGGTAAAAGTGAATTAGCACTTCAATTTACATGCCGTTAAAATTGTATCTATGAAAAAGGCGCGGCTACGTTGTAAAGTTTTCTTTAACTTATGATGTCTTTGAAAATTCTTAATTATGTTTGGTAATATTTACGATTGATTAAAAGAATATGTATATTATATTAGGACTCTATCAAACAAATAAATATTTTTGACGTTGTTTGTATTGAAACTTCTCTTTAAATTATGCTTACATTCAAATCAATCAGTACGATCTACGACAAATTAAATAGAATTATATTCAGTATTCAGTAACCAAGATAGACAGCTGGTTAAAAGTCCTTACGCTAATAAAGATATTCCGTAACATCCTAATCGTCTTTATAGAACTAACTATTAATCTAAAGTCCAATAATAAAAGAACATACGCAGTTTAACTGCTCTTTTGTTATTTATTCCGCAATAAAATGTCGACGAATCGCATTCTGACGCCACCCGTGTAAACACAATTGTCAAAAATTGATACTAACTGAAATTTGTTTTCCTAGCGAACTGATAATTTTCGAGATATAGAATCTCGCGATATAATTATAAAACGTTTAGCGCGTCATTTTGCTGACGAGAACGATTCAGGCAGTCGTGATCGAAGTATTATCGCGTGCGATGCTTCAGGAGGTACGAGAGTACTGAGGGATGGTGGCGCAGACGGTCCGCTGCCAGTGAGCTGCGCGCACGACACGATGCACGTCGACCCCGAGTCCCCCGTGAGCCGCGAGGAGGCCCAGCTCCTCCCCGACGAATGGCTCAAAGTTAAAACTGTGCCAGGAAACGGCAATCTCTCCCCCGGAGTCTACTATCCCACAGTCACCAAGAGGTTCGTCGCTCAGTGCCAACCTGTGCCGTCTCCGACAGAAATCCATCCGTACTGTCTCGCTTTTGTTTACTTGCATTTTCTCATTAGTTACCATTTATTTTATGTATGTCTTAGAAATATTTTATAATTAGCTATAAGTTTAACTAGTGCCCATTAACGACATTAACATTTATGAAGGTCGTAGCACCGTAGCAATATTCACGCGTGATCTACGCGTTCTCTCTCTCATGATTTATAATTACTAAGGGTGTATTCATGAAGACATTGTGAAACATATTTTTCTTATTTAATTTCAGAAATCGCTCGCACAGGCATGGAGCTTCAAGAAGGACGAGACGACGCGCCATTCTCAAAAATGGCGAGTGCAATATACTCAAGTCAAGAATTCAGCAGCGCCGGTTGCGCTTCTTGCAGGATATGTTTACGACGCTCGTGGACGCACAGTGGCGATGGACATTATTAGTGTTTACACTATCCTTTATCCTTTCGTGGTTAGGGTTCGCTCTTATATGGTGGTTAATTGCCTTCACACATGGAGATCTTGAAGACGACCATTTACCACCGATGCAGGAATCCTCTAACTGGAAGCCTTGTGTGTTCAATATTTTCGATTTCACATCATGTTTTCTATTCAGTATAGAAACTCAACATACCATCGGTTATGGCTCACGCACAACTACAGAGGAATGCCCGGAAGCGATTTTCATTATGTGCCTCCAAAGCATAGTAGGAGTTATGATTCAAGCTTTCATGGTGGGCATCGTGTTCGCTAAGATGACGAGACCGAAACATAGAACACAAACCTTGTTATTTTCTAAAAACGCTGTTATATGCCAAAGAGATGGTGAGCTCAGCCTAATGTTCCGCGTCGGTGACTTAAGGAAGTCTCATATAATAGGAGCCAGTGTAAGAGCACAACTGATTCGATCTAGAACAACTAAGGAGGGTGAAGTCTTATCCCATTATCAAACAGAACTGGAATTGAACGCAGACGGATGTGATAGTAACCTATTCTTCATTTGGCCTATTACTATGGTGCATAAGATAAACGCAGACAGTCCATTCTACGGCGTATCTGCGGCAGATGTGCTACAAGAGAGATTCGAAATAGTCGTAGTGTTGGAGGGCACTATCGAATCCACGGGGCAGACGACACAGGCGCGTTCCAGTTATACGACAAGTGAAATAATGTGGGGTCATAGATTTGTGCCGCTAGTGACATATAATCGTGAACGTCAAGGATATGAAGTAGATTACTCTAAATTCGACGAAACTACGCAAGTTGACACACCGCTGTGTTCCGCAAAGGAACTCGACGAGTTTTATGGAAGCCAAGCTGACCATAGATCTATCGGTGAGTCCCTTTTCAAAGCTAAACATGGTGGTGGGTGGCTATGTATTCGCAAGTAACTGTTTGTTTTGTGTTCGTCTAATTTTCTTCTGTTAACACCATATGAAGCGTCCATATGCACCTGAATGACAATTCCATTTTTAATGTATTCTTATAGTGTGGTGATATAAAATATATAACTTAGGTAATATGATAAAACTAGTTTAGTTCCGTAATACACTGTGATGAATTATTATCTAGAATATTTATCTTAGGTCAACAAACGAACTGCCCTGATTAGGGCCATCTTGGATAATATTTTACTATTTATCTCTAAGAATATTGCAGTTCATGATTTACAATAAGCATATTTTTTCGCACGATGTATATGACTGATTATTATTATTATTATTTGTTATAATTAATATAGGGGAAATTTATAACAGTATATCATGAATAAGTTTTAATGTGTAAAAGTTATCCATTCATATCGATTATAACAATAACAAAATAAAGAGATGTAGCAATATGCTACGGAGCAAAGGCAATTTAAAAAATAATATGTTAAATGATATTCAGTAAAATAAATCAAGCTAATAAAAAACTCCCAATAATAATGTATATTTCCAAGAATTTTTTTTATTATATACAAGTGAATTAAATAAAATATTCCTGGTTAGCGACTTATTCGTCGAATATATGTTACAATAATAAATTATAGTAAATATTGAGCTTATAAGAAATTACAAATTGCTCAAGAATATAGTATTTACATTAAATATGTATTTAAGTAAAGCCAACATGAGATAAAATCTGAGAAGTAACACCCAATAAGTATATTTTTTTATATAATATTATATTCGAGAACGTAGGTAAATTTTGTGAAAATTTGTATTATTTCATTTATTTGTATTGACGTAAAAGTAATAAGATTTAAATGTGAACACTAATGACAATACTAATATTCTCTTTCAATCATGCTTGTCTCTACACAATGTTACTAACTACACTTACTTGTATTAACGAAACATATCATTTGTTCATTTGTATTAATATTGTAAGAAATATATGCCTCATTGTGAACAAATTGAACATTGTTACTATGTTTAACCAAAAAATCAACTTATAAAACCAAACTGTTTAAACGAGTTTGTATTATTTTATAATGATTATAACTTTAACATTTAATGTCGCTGCATTTTGAAATGTTTGAAAGTATACTCATGCTCTATGCAATATTGTCATCTAATATTATTCTCTGTTTATTGATGTGTTTTTGAGGTGAACTACGGCTTACTGAAGAACAACCGAATATGCTCGATAAATCAAGCTTTGATTTTATAATTCCACTAGCTGTGCCTCGCGGTTTTACCCGGATATATCTTATATTTTCCCCGTTCCCGTGATCAAAATCCTTTCTTAGCGGATGCCTACGTCATAACATCTACATGCATGCCTAATTTCAGACCGATCCGTCCAGCAATTTGAGCTGTGTGTTGATAGACCACTACGTCAGTCAGTCACGTTTGAGTTTTATATATATAGATAACTTCTTTGGCCCTGGTTCACCTTAAGTAACATAAATTGTTATTGTATGTGTTTGTGATGTGTCACAGAGAGCGCGGAACCCATGGTCCTTAAGCTGCCCGAACGACCAAAGGAACCCAAAACACCCGAACCGAAAGCAGTACAGAAGAACGGAGATTTTACCGTCACGCTATAAGCTATATTAGAACGTAATCTTAAGATTATAAAATATATTTTTATAAGTGCCTTAGTCAGAATTTATACCATTGTTATGTCCAAGTCAGACGAAAAACAACAAATATCCCAATTTATATAAAAAATTTAAGCGATCAGCATATTCGTGGAATCTCAGCTAAGACACTTTTACAATTATTCGTTTTCAGTTTTCCACTTAACTCAATAACATTTAATATTCCACTAGTCATATTGTTTATTATTTTTAATTATACATTGTTCAAAAGTACCATTGCTTAAGATGTATAGTCGAATAGGAAGATGTGATTTTCTCGAAAACATTCCACTATGTTACGACCAATTGTTTTATCAAGGTTTTATAGGTTTAAGTATAAATTGTTAAGTAACGAAGGATGTCATGAAATGAGATCCAGCAAATTCCAGTATTTAGATATTATTATAATTTACGATGTTTATAATTTGTCACAAATCAAGAGATAATATAATTGAGTATGTTATATGAATTCTATTTTGTGTAAATATTGAATGAATAATTTATTGTGACGTTCAATTGTGTTTGATTTACTGATCCTGTTATATATATCATAAACCTATATTCACTATTAAATTGTCCCTAAGCTTTACTCTATCAGTTGTTTTGTCCAGTTTTCTGTTGCTTTTTATGTGCAGCTGTATGTATGACGGAATGATGATTACGGAGTAATCAGGTTTGTAAGGGTTCTTTATTCGTTTTATGTTTTCAAACAAAGTACATAATACGTGGTGATATACAAATAACTTATCATCGTGTATAAATAGAGCTCTACTTGAGACAACATAGCATTAGGTGGAGTATTTTATCTTCAAGTCAATTTATGATCCAAGTTGAATATGAAATATGATGCAGAGCTATAGAGATTTTGTTTTTCGAATTTACAGTGATCAGAGATCAAGCTTCTGTGATATCATACAACCTTTTATCAAAATTGGTTTCACCTGGCTAATCATTACAACTTTAACATATTTTTTTAATTCAGGGAAATTTTTATATGCTTGTATAGAATATTAGAGTTGAATATGTTATGGTAAAAAGGACATTTTTTCTTGAATAGATACCAGTAAATGTTAATATTATTCAAGAAAAAAAATGCTTAAGCATATTTAATATAATATATTGTATGCATAATAAAATATACATTATAAATCATACCAAAATATAGAATTTTCATAACCAGCAGTTAATTAAACTCAGAATTTATAAATTAAAATTGAAAAGCATTAAATTGTGAAAATTTAGATTAAAGAAAACAAGAAGTAGCTAGATACTATATAGTATACCTATATGCATATCCTATACCGTACCTAATTTATAAATTATCGGGGTTATTTGATTGAAAATATTATGATATATTATGTAAATAATATTTCCTGGTTTATTTTTTTTTATAATTTAAATGCATAAGAATCCATAACCTGTGGAAAATTTAATTTTTATCGAGCTACATAAATAAGTTTATTGTGATTTTTAAAAAAAACTCTAACTGCGACAAATAATAATATATGAATGGGGTAGCCATGGGGAAAATGAATATATCCGATATTTTTAAATACGTCACTTGTACGAAGTATGTAATAATTAAACTCCTCAAATACCAATACACAACAATATATTTCTAATGGCAAGAACGATTGCGAAATCGGCTGAGTTATTCTGAAGTGTTAGGCTTTCAAAAATGCAACTCATTTTAACTTTAACAGATTCTATAAGCCTCATACATTTACAGGTTATATGAATAGTCCGTCTACTCCAAGTGCGCTCGCGCCGATCCCAGTGTCACCGCCTCTGGGCGTGTCGGATAGACTGGTGGTCGATGCCATAGCTAGAGCAAGCCTTACGCGGAGACCGTCTTGCATCAAATACCCACCAGATTACTTCGACGCTCCAGAACATTCCTCGTCTTCTAGTGAAGAAGAGAAGGTTAAGTCAAAATCGAAATCGCAGAAAGGAGAAAGGAACGGTCGATAGTTAGGAATCATGCTTGCCACTATTGCAATAGATGGCGCTTTCTCAAACTAATAAGCATATGAACATTATGCAATAATATTTAGTTAAAATATATGAAATAATTAATTGTTATATTTTAAAAATAAATGTAATTATTAAATATAAAATCAGTTTAACTAAGAAAACTATTTTATTTATGCAATTGTGCTGCCATCTATTGGCGAATAGCTAGATTAAAAAATGTAGAGTAAGTAATTTTCTGAAGTTTTTGCTCAGTTTTATTGAGTATTTTATATTATGTATTATTCATTAAAAATCCTTTATGTTAATATGTAACAAATAAAATAGTATTGAAAATAAACTTATTATTTTCATTTTTATCAGAACAAAAACATCATGCAGATATACGTATATGCAGATAGACAGGACTAAACTAAATTAGCTGGGTTCGAATTTTATTCAATACTAGCTGTGCCTCTCAGTCCCACCCGTACATGTCCCGTTACTGTACCCGTGGGATTCCCTGAATAAAAAGTATGCTATGTCCTTTCTCGGGTTTCAAACTATATCGATACAAAATTTAAGACAGATATCCCGATAGAGTTACTTTCGCATTTATAACATTAGTCAGGATATGGGAAAATAAAACGCGTGTTAGTATCAATACATTTTATATTTAATTCTAAAACATCGTATTGGTTGATAAAAGCATCACATTGGACTAAGTGTTACACTGAAGCGGCGCCAGCACCGCTAAAACTCATTACTTGGGTTTAAAAAGTTACTCATCTGTAACTTTTTAATTTTAAAACTGTTTTATGCCAACACCTTCCTTTGATAATTATAGAAAAATTTGTTAAGTGGTCAACGAATATTAGAAAAGAATGATGAAGATCTTTCTGTGGTAAATAAACTAATTAAGCAGTGTTGACTAAAACAGAATATCCCCAATATTATTAAGTTTACGCGTTGAAAATTACAATATATTTTAACATTTACTTTAAATTCGTATTTGAACATCGACATATATCACAAATTGTATAACTCGTAGTAACAAAGGAGTAAATTGTTTTTCAGTCATATAATTTAATTTGTACAGTGGAGTACTTAACCATCATAAAATATTTTGATTACGATAACAATCGTCACATTGATACAAATATATTTTTGTATGCTTATTCATAATAACCAATTATAAGCATAATATACAAGAGGCTTAAAACCTTACATCCTAAAAATTTCGATCAAAAGCGAAGTTAGACAATTTGACATAATTTAATTATCAACAATTAATCTATAATATGTGATTAAGTACATTTTATAAATGTTTAACTTATTTTTATCAGTAATTCAGCAAAACTCTATATATAAATTACTAGTATACCAATGTATTTGTACGTCGTATTAAGGAGCTTAAGGCTCAATAAATTAAAAAGATATTTGTCACAACGAGATACGTAAATCATTCAAAAAGGTTTGTCACAGAACACTTAATATTTCAGAGAGTCCATATTCCTAAATGGCGTTCTATAAGTTACAAGCTCTATGTCTAATGGTACATATGATATTGTAAACTATATTTTGTCCAAATACATGGCTTCAGTATTATGTATACAGGAATTTTAAATGGCGCGGTCTTACCGACTGGTAAAAGTAAGCACTTTAATATTAAATATTTAACTATATTTTGGAAGAAGTTCTTCTATCCTTAGTTTGACTGATGATAGAACGATATAACACTAAAACTAGAAGCCTTAGCCTAAAACACAGGGTTGAAATTTAAGCGATACAATTATTTTTGAAACAATCATAAGTTTGGATTAAATTGAAATTCACACTTTTCAAAAACAATTGAATACTTTTAAATCCCGCGTAACTCGCTGACAGATAGATTTCTTCTGGGTAACATGGGTAATTAATTTTACAAATATGCTTGAGTTTTTACAAGTAACAGCTCTTTGACATTTTATTTACGTATAACGTGAGTGTAACAACGCAGAGAATGTTGGCAAGCATCCATCCTTAAAGATCTTGATAGAAACGTTCATGTCATTTATAGTACATTAAATTGCGTTAATATTTCCTGCTTGAGGTTATCTGGTAAAAATTTGAAGAACTTCCTTGATGATTTCATAATAATTAATATTTTAAATTTGAAATAATTTGAATACTAACGTATGTAAAAAGGCAGGGGAAAATAGTAATCCCTTTTGCACCAACCTATTCTCCATTTTGACACATTGTTAACTATATAAAACTTCATTAAAAAAAATTGATGTTGCCGATTTCAATATAATATACGGGAAAATTATAACAACATATCAAAAGAATCTCATTATAAACTAGAGGCGCACTGAGGAAAATTTTGTAGATAAATAGAGATGGTAGGCATTATTTTAAATTATGACAATTTTATTTACGATAACTATGCTAAAAGCTTGCCAATTTTTGTATCATTTTCCGCAAGTTACATTTTCCCCACCACATTTTTTCCGTAAAACATTTGAAATATATTTCTTCTATCAAATCTACACAAATACATCTACTGTATCAACACTAACAACTACATCTACATGTAGTGTATGTACAAATCACGTACGTCACACGAAGCGAACCCTCGGTCTGTGTGCGGGTGTGTGCGGCGGTGCGCGTGTGTGCGGTCAGGCGGGGTCGGGCGCGGGTGACGTCACCAGGATCGGGATCACCGGCGTCCCGTCCAGCTGGTGCTCGCTGGGTGATCTGAAAGCGATACAAAATTGTAGTGTAATTCCTTTCAATGCTACAATTTCGTACTTTGATGTCTGTTATCACTGGTATGGGAGGAGAAATTGCATTATCTTTCTTTCATGTCTGATAGGAGATAGGACTTGTGTTAGAGAATGAAATATAAAGAACAAAGAAGAGAGAAAAAAGAAGTTTTTCTATCTGGACAAGAAGTTCGGATTTAATTATAAATATTGCAATTTCGTTCTTTCGTGTTTTCCAGGACATGTATTAGAAAAGGAAAAGTTGTAATTTCGTACATACTAAGGCTAACATTAACTTTATAGTTCACCACGGTCGTCTAGAGAACTACAATTTTTATTAGAAGAATGTAGATATCATTCAAATTGCTAAAATTTTAGTCTTATCCTAATTCTGTAGTCGGAAAATTCGCCGTGTTGCATGAGCATTGTTATTCATTAACGGTGTAGTTTATTGCTCAGTCAATATTTAAATTATAGAAGGATTTATTTATTGTATTGATTATAAATTAAAAAAAAAACGTTATTTTCATATAAAGTATATATAATAATGTTTATCTTTCTGCTAATTAATAGTGTTATTATGATCGATTTATTGTATTTTTTTCTCAGATAAGTTGAAGTCAGTCATCAATCTTTTAATGTAAATTATGATATTAACCGCATAATCATTATAAATTATTCACCAATAAATAAAAAACTTACCACACTTGCCGCAATAAAATAAATATATTCAGAAAAATGAGGTCACTATCCTACACAAAGTCTTGAAAATCTACGAGATGTGATAGTACTAACAAATAAGAATAAATATGAATAATCAACAAAATAGCAGTCTAGAGTTTCGAAAATCGTACAAACAAAGTCTAAATTATACCTATTACCGGTAGCATATCGAAACGACCCATTTATATTATACAATTTTCCTATCATAGATACTTACTTTTTGATTTTATGATGTTCCGCTCTATGGTCATGGCCGTTCGCCAGATGTCCAATGCCATTAGGCACGGTACCATGCATCCTCTTCATGCTCGCGTGGCTGTGGCTCCTGTGGATATGGTTGTCTCTTTCTGTCTTCTCTCCGATGGCGACCGCAGAATTGATTTTCGGTAAGTCATTTTCTACTGCGAGATGCGTGTGACTGGATTTCCCCTTCTCGTTGATGTGCTGCACGAAATTGTTCTGCGCCATGAGTCTGTTCTCTCTGGCCCGGGCTTCGGGGATGCGTATTTCTATATGTTCGTCTAAGGACATGGAATCTACGGAGCTCATGTCTAGTGTATCATTGGAGAAGGTCTTCGGAATGGTGCCGAGCATTCGATCTGAAAAGTTGGGTTATAAATTAGCCGTTTGCTCATTTTTCTAATCCAAAAATACTGTGGGAGTGATGACAAAGCGGATAACCATAATGAAACGTGATTTTTTTGACATTTCTCTTACGCTTTATACTGTGAGTAATAAATAACCCATTAAATAATCTATTATCCTCATACATGTTTTTTTTCCTTCGTTGCAGTCAATAAAAAAGCAAAAAGCTGCACTCACAATCTTGAACAATATACACGTTAATCGCAAAACTACTCTTTTAATTATTTATGAATGATTATGTTTAAACGTTTCGAAGAAGGAAAACGTCACTTTAAGATCATAAGGAAAGACGCGAAGGTGACGTAATAGTTATTTAAAGCGGTTCTTCACAGGTTAAAATTAGGTAGATAAAACGAGGATAAAGATTTTGTGTTATAAAATACCTAATTTCTGGGAAGTGGAGACGGTGGCGCGGAGTTCGTCGAGTTGTTTCGCGGAACAGAGGGGCGTGTCCACCTCGTAGGTGTTGTTGAAGCGAGTGTAATCCACCTGGAAGCATACATTCGACATTTTATTAAGAGATTTGAGAATCATCCTTATATAAACCATCATACAAGTAACACCGGAAATAATGGAAAAAATGGCAACAATATGACCTGAGAAAATATATTTGATTACCAAATGGTATATAACACTGAAATATGTGAAAACATATTGAAATAAAAAAACAATAAACTCAAAGATCGAAATTTTGGATTAGTACTGAAATTGCAAAATTGTTTTTATTATTCATACTCAAAGGATAATAGCTGTTTTAAAAACTCACCTCATACTCCCCAGTATCTTTTCTGAAGGATACCATAGTTTCAAACCTATGTCCCCATAGTATCTCTGATGGTAAAAAGCTACTTCTTGCTTGCGTCGTCATACCAGTTGATTCAATCACACCCTCTGAAAATGATTATAATATAATGTTAACTAGGAACAAAAGAAGATATTAATTATTTTTGCCATAATGAAACCTATAAATAATTAAAGTGGAATAATTCAATTATTTTTATAAAGGGATATTTCAAACTTAATGAAGTCGAAAACGATCGTCCAAAATTTAAATATATCTTTTCGGTGGGATACAAAACTGCTACTAAAATTATTTTTACATCACAAGAAGGCAAATGAGCACGTGTCATATGATGGTAAGCGACATATGCAATACCGATTAATAATAAATAGTTTCGAATGTTGCCAATCTTATGAGCCTGTGGAATCTTGATAGGATTATAGGATTAAAAGAGACAAGCTAAAAATATGACCGTTTTTTTCCGAGGCAGGTAACAGACATTTTATTAAACGCTCATTTAAAAAATATTGCGCAGTACTAATCGTTTGTTGTAGAAATAAGCTATAACCTCATGAATAATCCAACGACATTTATGATGTAAAGTTTAGGGCAAATTACCAAATAATTGTCAAGGAAGTGCCAAGATGCGTGGATTCGGTAGTATGTTTAGTCTGGACATAGCGTATTTCTACTTCATATATTATTTTAGTTCCATACAAATACTGGATATATAAATAGACATGAATATTTTTCAGGGAACATTTGGAAAACTGAGTTTGTATTTAGTCATTTAGTTGGGACGGTTAAAAATACGTATGTCCGCAATAACCTATAGCGACAAAGTAGTAGTCTGACTAATTAGTAAAAAGTTTAAAATTAGGAAAAGAAATATTACATGTAAGATTATGTTTCTTACCAAGCATAACTACAATCTCAAATCTTTCTCTTAACATATCTGAGGCAGAAAGGTTGTAAAGCGGCGACTTCTCATTAATTTTATGAACAATGGTCATGGGCCAAATAAACATTAGTCTGTCTTCTTCTCCGTCAGCCCCCACCTTCAGCTCTTGTTGGTAAAATGGCAGCAACTCCCCTTCTCTGGTGATCTATAAATCAATAATATACTATCATTAGGATATGATATCTTTAGTCCATATTGTGTCCATTAATACATTAATAAACAAAAATCATAATGTAAATAAAAAATACTCAAAACAAGTTCTTATTATTTACGCAAAGCAGAACAAGCTACAAACCCAGGTTATGTTTTTTGCCATTTAAAGCATAAAATACGCGTGCTAAGCATTCACATATCGGCAACGTACGCATCGGATTGATAACATTCATCATAAAATGCGATCCGTATGATGCGGATCAGTGGATGCATCTGAGTGACATTCTATACAAAGGATATTACGATCCACGAAATCCGATGCGTCCAATGCCGATATATGGACGCCTAGCTTTATTCTTCTGTTAGTAACAAACTAACATTACATTTCAATGAAGTATTATGTTTATGGTTTGCAATGTGAGTTAAAATTATGAATTGAAGCATGGTGGTTATTAAAGTTGCAAAGCATGTATGGATGCAATAAAAATGGTTGCAGGGAAATCCTTAGACGGGTCTAATAATTACAATAAAATTTTGTAAAAAAATCATAAATTAATAAAAAATAATACAACATCAAACAACATCTGTGTGAAGCAGTAGTACACAGTACACTGGTATACCTTTTTCCTAATAATCTGAGCTCGAACATGCGCTTCCAAGATGTGCGATTTTCGGATGTCGCCAACTCGAAACAGAAGGCAAAATTCGCCATCTCTCAGACAAATTACAGCGTTCCTCGAGAACAGCAGTGTTGTGTTACGTTTTTTGGCCCGAGCCAGCTTCGCAAATATTAGACCCACCTATGGACAAGAGAAAGTGGTTTTGAAATTCGATATCCAAAACAATTAACCTTAAATTCGAACGTTCCGCAATACATATCCACCGAATTCAAACGACCACTTTCTTTTATAGAAGGAGTTGGTAAGTCAACTCGGGTTAATGAAGGTTCGTAAGCGTGCTGACTGAAATCCCCAATCACTAACCAGTATCCGCTTTGTCGAAAAAATATACCTTGCGGCGAATAATTTGCGCTCTTATATGTGCTTCAACGATATGGGACTTTCTCATATCCCCGACTCGGAACATCAGGCACAGTTGGCCCTCACGTAAGCAAATGACAGCGTTTCTGGAGTACAATAGTGTTTGAGCTCGCTTTTTTGGTCTAGAGAGCTTGGCGAAAACGATTCCAACCTAAAATTAGACGAGACGTTCAGATTAACCCAGACGCAAAATATATTTTGCGTGCAGAATGCTGGACAATTTGCCCACACCATATCTCATATCTATTTCTTGTGCTTGTTGTTTTATGTACCGCTGTAGAAACTAATTGTTATTATTTCGTACATCGACCTAATATTAAAGTAGTAAAATCGTAATTTAATGATGGGTAAACTTCTACGCGGTTTCTTAAAATAAGTAATAATTTTTAAGAGAGCATCTGGATCACAGATTGGTACGCTTATAATTTTGGCTCACTTCCAGGTTTATTTTGATATGAAATTATCTTATTGGCTTCGAAGCAGGAAGGTTTTTTACAGAAAAAGTTAATCATAACCCTTCTTACTACAATGATGTCGTAATGCTGTGGAATATAGTTTTCTATAAATATCATTGTTGCGCAGAGTATTTTTAACATTAACATCTAATCCTAACACATTGGGACTTTTATGAGCTGTAACTCAATCTAAGTACTGATAAATCTTTGGAAAAGGGGATATAAATGATATGTTTTTAACCTTAGACGCCACATTGAGTAACTACATTGAAAAATATTTAAGACTGTTTATAAGACGTTAGTCAAAACAAGGCATAAAACTTACCATGAAAGCTTGAATAAAAACTCCAACGATGCTTTGAAGACACATGACGAAGATCGCTTCAGGGCATTCTTCGTTTGTCGTTCTAGAGCCATAGCCGATAGTGTGTTGAGTTTCAACGGAGAAGAGGAAACAGCCGGTGAAGGAATTGACATTATTGAGACATGGGATTAAAGGTTCGCTAGTGTTGGAAGGTGGGTTCAAGTCGCCGTGTGTGAAGATGATAAGCCACCAGATCAGAGCGAATAGGAGCCAGGACAGAATGAAGGAGAGAGCGAATACGAGTAACGTCCAACGCCATTGCGCGTCGACGAGGGTAGTGAAGATGTCCTGGAGGTATCGGCGCCTGCGCTTAGCCACGTTCCATTGAACTACATTACAGTCTCCGTGCTTGAAAATGACACGCTTTCGCACGCGTCTTGCTGCGTATCGGGCTTGGCGATATCTGAAATGAAGATAATAGATAAATATTAATTAATCTTTACCAACAAAAAAATTCCTGCAATCGGCGAATGCAAAATAGAAATCAATAAAACTATAAAACCAAATATAACTCTAAACATATAATGCTTTGAATTTATTAGAAACACAAAAAGAACTTCACTGGCTCCAAAGTTTTTGTGTGCTCCATAAACTAAAGATGCTTTTTGATTAATACAATACAAAGCATAAATTATACAAATTTTTGACCTAATTTTTTCAGACAACTTTTGGCCAAATTACATTGAAAATGTTAGTAGAAGAATATCAATGACATATTGTTTATTCGTGTAAACATTGAGCAAGCCATCGACGCGACGTTAACGCCCGGTTAATATTGTGTGTAATTTATCATTTCAAGTGCTTCTTTTATTTATGCAATTAACTTGTTTATCACATTTATCATTTATCATAAACACAACAAAAACATTAAATCGAAATGACGTAATATTACTTATTTCCTATGTATGAATACACATATTATGATGATCAATATATTATGACATAGAAACTCTATACAGGCTTAACATGAACACAACAATTATTTTTTAATTATTGTTATTTTTCCCTTCTTATAGAATTCGTAAACTAGGTCGGTAAAAATTACTTTTTTCCATATTTAGTTCTACAAACTTATATTATTATAATAAGGTTTGTATAGAAGCCAATTTCATCACTAAAATTGGAATTAATATTTTTATATAAATTATATTTTTATTGCGAAATAAAGAAGTAAGAATAATAATTTTATTATAAATATAACCATTTTATTTTTTCTTCTCTTTCACAACAATAAAAACCTAAACTTTTCATAAATTCGTTACAGCTCCTTACAACACATGTTAACGTTGTAATTTAAACAGTTCGATTAACTTTTAAATTTAATAACACAGATAATTCAACTTACAATAAAGACACGGACTTAAAAAGGCGTAACATCAAAGTTTATTCACTTCAAATTATGAAAAAAACTCAAACACAAAATATTACGTACATGTATGGTTTGAACATCATTTTGGCTGTATTTAAGTGCTGTAGTCGTCCAGTTTGAGGTATGTTTTTGTAGTTTCGAGAGACTAGGTTATCTGTAGAGCCTGATGGCATTGTGCTATCGCCAAATTGATTGAAAGCCCTAAAGCGCAATCCACTAACACAAATCCTCCTATATCAACTTTACTATCGGATTTATGAAATAGATAAGGTTTAAGAGCTTTAATCAAACTATATTAAGATAAGTTTGAGAGTACTCAGATTAATGGAAACATTTCGATCTTGTTTAATAATATGATGGTTTCCCCGTGTTTATTTCTATCATTTTATAACTGTACCGTAAATAAAATTTTAATTATTGTAATAAAACACACATTGGTTTGTTTGAAGGCTTGTTTTACGTTTGCTGTGACTGGTGTTTATTTTCTTTGCACATTCAAACATTTGTAAATATGTTAAGACGTTTATAATCCAGAATGTGATGAAACTGCTGGATTAATTAGTAATATCAGAAATGAACATTATATTAATTCGATTAAAGCATTTGTTTTAAGCAGTTACAGAACGTTTGTATATCTATTATTACACTTCTTGTGTTACTAATATTCTTGTTATATCTTAATTTCAAAACGAATTTGAAAAAAATAATTGGTTTTTCAATCACTTAGCACACCTAAGATAAATAAGACTAATGTGGAAAATACGCATCTACGTAGATGCTGCAATGATTGCTCAACGAAAACACGGTTCTTCAAAATAAAACAATTAAGAGCTCATAACCTATAATTTCCACCCACAGTTCTTAACAAATAAAACATCTATATTTCTTCGAATAACAATTTATAAAACGCATTCAATCAAATAAATATGTGTTAGGTTCATTACAGCAATTTTGATGTTGAGTGAATGATTAATTTTGTTTGTATGAATGCTACTCATCACTTTTGATTGGTTTATTTATACGTCAATACTGACCGCCATAAAACAAATCAATGTAATACGAAACAAGTGCTTCTTTAAATTTACTTTACGATAAAATCGTATGAATGTGTTCAATTATTTTTACGAGTTCTGTAATTTGTGAATTTCCACTCGGTATATACCGATTTCCCACATTGTACAAAAAAAGCGTTGTGTAAATATATACAACGTAAATTATAGAGTGTTGGATGCGCATGATTAGGCGGGATTCCCAAATAATTTCATCTTAATTGCATTCTTATTGTTAAATACATTACAATGGTCAGTCTGTTTACATGAGTTTGGAAATGGTAACTAATAACTGTGATACTATTATTTTCATTCATGATTTTGATAGCAAATATATCAAGCAATTTTTAGTGAAAAAAAATTCATGAAATAAATATGGTAGTTATTTTTCTTTACTAAAGCTGGTTTTAAAAGATGTTAATGTAAGGTGATTTTGCATTATTTTTTTATATTCAATTATTGTTTTTTGTAATTGTAAACTATAGTAGCACGTAAACATTATGTATTCCATTGGACAGATGCATAAAATAATAGATTTTCTGTTTCTATGATGGTTCAATTTACCATGATAGAAGTTTGTACACTGTCATAACTGGTTGTTATTATTTTTTATGAAAGCAATCGAGGTCATTGTCCACATAGGTAAATGGGATTAGAGATTTAATTGAAATAGTTAGGCATGCTATTCTATTGCAATTCATGGCTGGGGTCTATTAATCCGAAACTGTCTGAGTCTGAGTTAAAAAGTTATGAGTAATAACCGTGAATGTTATAATACCAATAACAAACATAATTTCTCACTTTTTGTTAAATGAAAATTGATTATTGGCATTACATATCTTGGCTCTACACCACTCCTAAAAGGAATATAAGAAGCATACCGCATTGATTACCTGTTACTGGTTATAAGCGACTGCAGATATATTTGTAATGTCGATTCGGTGATTTGTAATATGAAACAGGTCTTTAATTGAAATTTTCCAGATGCGGGGCGTGGTTCGGAATGCAAATTTAATTTATTAAGTGTATACAATCACAAACTATATATAGAAACTGTATCTGAGGATAAACGAGAATAGTGGGATGATCTTAGTTCAGGAAATATTAAACTTTTAGTAGCGGCAAACAACGCGGTACTCACTTCTTTAATTCTTCCTTCCAAGCAGATTCTGATGAATTTATAGGTTTACCGGTCATAAGAAACATAGATACTTGACTTATACATCGCTTAAGTCCCGACATTCTACTAAACATGGAATCACTTAAATACCCACAACCACAGATATCCACCTTACAGACCTACAGTATAGTAATAATGTCTCTATTTCAAAAGTCACAAGTACACACAATGTTTTACAGTCACGGAATTCAGTAAAAAGTTACAAAAGTGTCTCCGCTCTGTCTTTTAATAAGACATTTATTAGGAATTCACTAAAAACTTCTTTAATGTCGAACAACAATACCACAAACTTTCGTAACACCGAGATCATCTTGATAGAACGCACTTAAAAAGTTTTAATGGAAAATGACGTCTTAAAAAATGCGGCCGTGAGTTTTCCACTAGACCTGATTGTAAAGAGAATTGATCCAATACTGAAACGGTCGGATGTTTAATGAAACAGATGGGAAGACGTTCACAAACAAACACTATACAGGCGTCCCGTGCCAACGTTGCCAGTGGCGCCGCGACGCGCCTCAACGTCGCCTCATCTATTTTTTGAATTAAATATACTTCTGTATACTATATTAAAGTATCACCTTTCAAAACTTAATTTACGAACGATCGGATAAATATTTTGACTCGGCTTTTAAAAAAGCAGAGCAAGTTCAAACACCGCGTCTGGAGAATCGCATCAATTACGCATGAGTAAGTTTAATCAAAGAAACGTATTTTTATTACGCTCGAAAAAGATAAAGTCCATTACACGAGTGACGCAAAAGTTCAGCGTGTAATGCGTTTAGTCTTATTTCTATTAAATGTGTTTTAAATTGATGTCTATTAACATTCTTCTCTCTAATATTTTATGATATAGTTTTTATCCCAAACAATGACTATTGCCTATAAAATGAAAAAAAAAGTAATGATTAAAAAAAATAAAATTAAGAAGAAAATGACGGCATCTATGGCATAGGGAAAGTAATCAACATAATCATGAATAATCATGAATCATTTGACGTTTCATTAAAAAGTTATTACACTTTTGCCAAAGAAAATACGTATGTTTTGTAAACAAAACCGCATATAGATATTGCATTGTTGCCGACTAAAGTTTTAATATGCAGAGATTGCAAACGCAAAACTTTAGGAAAATTTCCGTTGTACCAGCAATCACTTGAGCAGTAGTGTGGTCTATTGTTTAAGCAGAGAACCTTTTGTACCAACTATTGTATCTTTTAGCAAAAAAATCTTATAAGTAAACTTAATATTTTACTAATAAGAATATTGAATTTTTCGGGAACTATTAAATTCAGTTCTACAATGAAACCAGTCACTATAATATGACTCATCGAGAGATTTGCGGAACAACCTACAGTGTAATAATGATCAGTTTCTTATGACGTAGCTTCTGTATCGTAAGAAAGGTTTTTACGCTTAACTGAAGGAATGATGTGATGGTGTTTTTCATGATGACTCATTTTATTATTTTGGTCCTAAAAATAATAGACACATAATACGTAATCGGTTAAACTAAAAGGTTTGAAATTAATCTTTGAAGTCATGATGATACTACGTGTAGCGACTAGTGAACTTCGTTCTCTTAAGACTGCTGCCAAATTTTATTAATTCGGTGTCACGACAGAAATATCTACCTATGTTAAAGTAATATAGACACAACGAACGGGTTTTCCGTAATATGAAACGTTCAACTATTTTGGCTACTCCATACTAGATGGCACTGATTCAAATTTGATGGAAATGAGTTGAAGCCTGTTTTATCAAGAAAACAATTTAGCCATGCATTCAATTACCACTGAATACTGTACAATACAACATTCTAATGAGATTTCATTTAATGATTCTGTATAGTCCATAGTTCAAGGAGAATTACTTATCGTCTACGTGTTCTTCGAACCAACTCTAGTTTTACGTATTGTCTCGTTATTTTTTCACTTTTCATATAAGTATTATGATAAAAGGAAATGATGAAGCTTACGCATATACGTGTATTTTGTATCATGAAGAGTTACTATATCAAGAAAACAATTTAGCCATATTTTAAAGAGTTTCAGAGAGAAAATATAAATAGTATTCCCATTTGTTTGACTTTTTTATTTTATATCATATTTTTACGTTTTGTTTTGGCTAGCTTTCTTATGAGTAAAATATTTAACATGAATGAAATAAAATATAATGTATGAAATAGCAACGATACGTTTTATATTGACTTATATACCTAAATTCTTTATCATAACAATCGATTGTATGGCATCATTTAACACGCAGCTAACAGCTGTATTTAATTTTTAAATATTCGACGCGTCATTAAAATGTCTGTTCACAAAATGACGCATTCCAATTTTTTACTTGAGCACTATATTTGATCATATTTTGGGATTTTCCCGGTTGAAATTTTCCATAAGGTTATATATAGCTTTTATTTTTGAGTAACAAATAAATGCATATAACATACTATAGTACCTCATGGTTATTTTTTTATGATAAGCATACTCTAACAAGTTAACTATCTATTGTCTTGACACCTATTTTGTTAAGGGCAACAATATATGCAATAATAATAATAATAATAATAAATATTCTCGGACATTTAACACAACGCCATCTAGTCCCAAACTAAGCAAAGCTTGTACTATGGAAACTAGATAACTGATAGACATACTTAAACATACTTTTTTTTGTAAATACATACATACTATAGATATTAACAGCAATATAATAAATATAGCAATAAAATAAATAAACTATTGTTCACCTATTGACTTGTAAATTCTTATAATTATGTAGGCTTGAAAAAAGTATTACTAACTTATGTCTCTGTTGTTAAATAATACTATTACAATAATTAAATTGCTCCATATAGTTTAATATGTGTTATATTTAAAAAAAAACTTTTTTTGTATTTGAATTGTTAATAATAAAAGACACAATGCTGAAAGATTACGATGTTTCTTTGTTATTTATATGTAATTTTCGGTAACCAATGACATTGTCTTATCATTAAATGTCGCACTGATACAACATAATGACCCATTAGGTGAAACTCCAGGTCACATATTTATCAAAATAAAA
>LQNK01001261.1:226976-264927 GCA_001586405.1 Phoebis sennae
TTTGTTAAGGGCAACAATATATGCAATAAAATAAATAAACTATTGTTCACCTATTGACTTGTAAATTCTTATAATTATGTATGCGTGAAAAAAGTATTACTTACTTATGTCTCTGTTGTTAAATAATACTATTACAAAAATTAAATTGCTCCATATAGTTTAATATGTGTTATATTTAAAAAAAAACTTTTTTTGTATTTGAATTGTTAATAATAAAAGACACAATGCTGAAAGATTACGATGTTTCTTTGTTATTTATATGTAATTTTCGGTAACCATTGACATTGTCTTATCATTAAATGTCGCACTGATAAAACATAATGACCCATTAGGTGAAACTCCAGGTCACATATTTATCAAAATAAAAGTGCCGTAGGGCTCGCATGACGTCAATTTCTTATGACACTTGAGTATACTCGCTGAAGGTCCGTGACCATGAATCATTATTACATAACGATTATTCTTAACCGGTTTGGTGCTATGAACTCGATACATATAAAATAATTCACAACGAGAAAAGCTATTGTTAATAGATTTACATTCGGCCACCCACGGGATGAGCATAAAAATATTTTTCACGTGAATTCATTATTTCAATAAAACTGGTGATTGACAATTTAAATTTAGGTGTTGTTTCCAACGTTTATTGTTGTTCACTGATTATTATCTGTACAGATGAAATAAATAACTGTCAAAATAAAATAAACGGACTAATATTAATGGTTAGAAGAAAAGTTTATGTATACATATCTATACAGATAATAAAACAGTAACCGAACCATTTCTGTACATTGAATATTTTTCAAAAAGAGTAATTGGTATGCAACATGTATGTTCTATAGATACCAAAACCATGGTTAGAATTTTTTTGTTCTGTTTGTCTGTTTGTCTGTTTATCTGTTTGTCTGTTTGTCTGTTTATCTGTTTGTATGTGCGTCAATCACGTAATAACCACTGGGCAGTTTTTGATAAAATTTCACATGTTGATATATCAATATTAGGTGCAAATTATAGGCTACATTTTATTTGAAAAAAACAATTTTAGGGGTGGCTCTCCATACATGTAAACGGAGGGTAAAAAAATAAATTCGTGAATACATCATTAAATGAGATGTCATTAGATAGGTCTTTAAAAATGAAGTAGATTTTACTAAATGCGTTTTTTGCTAAATTAAATATTTTTTGAGATATATGCTTCTAAAGTTGTGAAAATGTCATACCACGTGACAATGTGAGATTTTGGTTGACTTGCGGTCATATCTTTTTATACTCTTAACGTATAGATACGGTAAAACAGTCAATAAATTCTCAAAAACCTTCAAAAAATAACTAACTCTCCGCCCGCGGCTTCACTTGCGTGTGCTACAATTTTCTGTATTTGGAAGAGGCGCGCGCACTGTGAGATTTTGGTGAAACCTATTTCCATAGAAAATTATAAAAAACACCCTAGATAAGCGCATATATGAGTGGTCCTGCGACCGTAATTTTTCTAAACTTTTGTCGTGCGTCTCTAAAAAATACAGAAATTAGTAGCCCACGCGTGCGAAGCCGCGGGCGGAAAGCTAGTATAATATATTAGGGTCTTTTTTAAGACTGGTGTGGATCAGATTAGTCATTAGCCGACGGCAGGGTTCGCTTCTCGATAACTTTTTATACATATTTTATAAATATAAATACAATGTCAATAAATATTGAATGACCCAATTAAAAGTAAGACGCCTTGATTATATTTATTTCCGTAACATAAAATATTAGTTACAAGGGAATTTTCCAATTCATAGTATAAAAATCAATTGGTTACGCATAAAATTACATAAAGCGTATCTAATAGCCTCTGCAAGGCTAAAACAATGCCTTAGTAATTCAGTAAATTGGTAAAATATCTTGTAATTCTCCCACTTTTGTAAAACATTTGCAAAATTGTGCCTGACAAACAAAAAGGTTAAAGGGTATAACAAAAATTGAATTGTTATGCTGTGCACAAAGACACCCAGGTAATTATAAAATCAGGAAATAACTCAATTACTATTTGAGTATTTTACATTTACAATATTAGGGCCCAAAGAAACTTGTTAAAAATATTGAATTAAATATAAATAAACACGTTATATTTAAAATTTTGTGTACTCTACCATTATTTATTCATTAGTACGAGTAGATATTAATAATAATAATAATAATTATACTTTCGTACGAAAAACAAAGGATGATACAAAACCGAACCGATATCGTAAATTTGTGTTTTCGGCCAGTAACTTATTTCATGCAGTATTATTTGCATGTATGTATTATTTATATTTTTAAACACTCACTTCTTGCCTTATATTCGGTCTTTTTGTTACGGTTTATGTTTCAAATTCTTCGAATTCTTATCAACCTTAAGGATTAAATAATTTTGAGATTATAGCTTTATTTTTTTAAATAAGTATGAAATAAAAATAAAAATCGCTAAAAGGTGTTAATAAAATATAATTGAGAATACTAAAGCAAAGCAATGGAAAAACATCAACACATTAGACTCCACAAAAATATATCCTACCTAACGGTTTTATCAAACACGAAACCACAACGTTGAATACTAAAGTGTAAAACTAAAACCGTCTTTTTGAATTCTTGCCTAAAGACTGTTTTCGTCCTTAAAGTTCAAAAAACGTGAATTGAATGAGTGCGTTATTAATATGCCCCTAGTGATAAGACATGTCAGGAAACGGGGCGTACCTCTATTGCAAATGTTCGAAATGATTACCACACGTGATATCGCCACATACGTTAATATCGCATTGTTTAGTAGAGGAAGTTCGCGGCCTCGGATCGTTCTTGGTAGAAACGCAGACAGAATTTAAACAGCTTATTATAAAAATCGCAAATACGCTTTCTGTGAGTGCAGCCAATATTTGCAGATTTCTCCGCCTCAACATTAGCACGTGAAAGTGCCGTTAACTTTGGTAATTCTCGCGAATGTACGTATTTCATTTCACAGTTGAAATTCCACGTTTTGTTTTACGTGACTTTTGAAAAATGTAACGGTCTTAGTCGGATGATATCATAGTTTCCAGCCTGTATATGTTTGTGTATATAAACGATTCTGACACAAATCCAAAAATAACAACGGTTAGTTAACACTCGCTTGCCAATATTTAATATAAATTTGTATTATATCCTCATTTTATCCTCATTTATATCCTCAACATAATTACCATCTAACAAAATTTTTATCCTTTAAGAGACTACCCAGTTTGCTAATGAATTTTATGATATTTGTCAAGCATGTCCAATATGTAAAGATGAAGCGGAAAATATGCAATACATTAACCCTGAATGCAGATTGAAAGGTTGCAAACGCGTGATTTCATTGCCAAAGAAGTATTGTTTTGGTGGCGTCTACGACGGCGACGGGTTTCCTGTTGGTAAACCTATAGAGCTAAAAAGAGGACGTCCGTTTCCTTCGTTGTCATTTACATGCACCGAGAAAGCCACCGAGTTTTCGCACTAACCTAGCCATTGTACCGACGGAAGAACCTAATACGTAACGAGCGGAGCAATTAATATTGCTAAATCAACTTAGTTGGTTGCAAATGAAACCTTATCGCAACCTTATTACCGAGGAGACGTGAACTAGATGATTTTTATAGCTTATAATTAAAGTGCCTGGTCGATAAGTTCGCAATAAACCATGGCGACCGCATTGAAGCCATGCGGGCGCCATTGCTCTTGACCTTTATCTCTCTTTAAATGAGAATTCTTAAATGATATTGTGAAGCACGCGTTGGCACTCGTGAAGGATTTTCACACTAGTTCTGTATGCCAACATTAATTATTAAAATTATGTATACATTGCCATTTTGTCAACATATCTGTGTATATTGAAATATGCTCTAATCATTCTTCAATCATAAATTAACGTCAGAGTATCTATTTGTAGCATCTAGAGATGAATAATCGATGAAATACGAGGCTAATTTTGTAATGTGCTATTCGAGTATATGTATGTAAAAAGTACTTACTTAAGAAGAAGGTTAAGGGCACTCTCGTTTCTAGTAGTGGGTACATCCTTGACACTGGAAGGTTCACTGCGAACACCGCGGAGGGACAGTCTCAGCTGCCGCGGGAAGGTGCTGAGGAGGCCGCTGCTGTTTCTGCGCTGGTTGAGGCTCTTGGAGCGCGTGAGCTGGTTGGACTCGACGTCCACGCGCGGCGGCGACGCGTCACCAGCCGGGGACATGGTCCCGTTCGACGCATTCGTAGTTATTATCGTTGGAACAGCGGCTTTCACATCACCCAAAAGTTTCTCCCACGGCGATTCACCATCCTCCTCGGAAATCGTCTCGAAACTCCTCGGGCCGATGGACGATGACGTTTTATCAGACATATTGAAGGTTTAACGGATAAGGGATAAGAGACGGAACGTAGCAAAACAGACACCCGCACCACTTGGTCACTTTGGATTTTTAGTTTCTTGACAACACTTCACTCTTATCATAATATCCATTTGTAAATCATAATGTTTGGGATAAAAATGTTGACACTGAAACAAAAGAAAAATCAGGTTAAAAATCGGGTGAAGGTACGTATACGTATTTAGTAGTACTAGTTTAAACTTTTTCAAAATTAAGTCATGGTTGATTCTCTAATTACAAAGTCAGGAGCGTTATACATCTAGCCTTCAATAAAACAATTTAGAACCCGCTTAATAAAAAAACTCAATTACTCGCAAATAGTTACTATTACTACACGAGCGATAACGCAGACCGCAAAATCTATTGAAAGTGCCTTTCTAATATATTCTATCTATTCATTACATACATTAAGAAGAAGAAATGGCATTTTTAAAAGTGACACTTGCAATAATTAGGCCGATTAAAAGCATTACATTAATTTTTGTAATTATTGTATCGATTTGGATGATATTGATCAATATCTCGATTATAATTATAAAAAAGTATAGTAAAAAGCGAAAATATATGTAATGTATTTATGTATTTATATGTAAGTGGATGTAACAATTTATGTGAATATAAAGAAATCTCATTTTATATTGTATGCTATTTAACTGGACTGTTAGCAATTTAAGATAACTATTGTGATGTAGAGGAAGCTATTAAATAGTCGTTTAGTTAAGATTGTGTTTATATTTACATTTTATAATACTAATAAAACTATTTTTTTTACTGAAATAAGGAAATTATGTGTTTTAAAGGGTTTGATTTAATATATTTTTATTAAAATGTTATTTTACACATTAACCAATTTCCTAGATACAATTTTGTCAATATTTCCTTCTCTATTCCGTTTAAGATTCATAAAAGCATCGGAAAAATCCACCCAAAATAATATAATATTTATGTCAGTTCTAGAATTAAGGCGGATCTATATTTAAATACGGAAATTCTTACGTTAAAAAATTAATATATATACAGATATGCTCCAAGTGGATAAGAAGGAACTGAAATTGTCTTTAATCGTTTTTATAATAATTGGTCTCAGAATTTACAGTAAATCAATACGGATCTAATGTAAAGTAATAAAACTTGAAATGATTACCATTACATTCACAATTATTGTTTGAAACACGTGACTTCATACTAGAACAGTTATGATTGCACAATATCCATTACGTAATTTACATTCTCAACTGAAACTGTAACTACTAAGTATATTACAATCGAATAATAATTTTTTAAAGCAGAAAATAGCAACTAAAGAGAATTCAGAAATTATTTAAATTGGATTAAACATCATATTGAATAGTCGAAAATGGCAAGTAATTAAATTGGAATACAAAGCATTTATAACCAAAATCAAAATTACGGATTTATAAATAAATAGGTCAAAATGTTAAGAAAAATTACAAAAGTACGGTTTTGCCCCATTTGAAGAAGATCATTTACCAGTCGAATGTTAGTTCCCTATATTTTAGGAGCAGCTTGCGTCTGCCAAGTGTCCCGTTCGTAAAATTTGGGTCAATGCTCCGATCTCCGGTAAGTATTATATTTCAATTAAATTTTGGACTATAATTAAATTATGTTTTTAATTCATTTAAAAATGTTCATCCTTCGAATTACGCCCCTAAATTCTAATTTTAAAGTCACCTTACAAAGTGTCTGGCGGAGCAAAAGAGCTTTAAAACAACAAACACCAGTAAAATTAAGATGAAAACAGTTTTGTTACTGTTTGTAGTTTTGTTGTCCATTTATCTTCTACTGTCTATACTTACAGTGTTTTATATCCCTATAACAAAAAGAAATCATTATGGACATGACTTATTATCACCCGTTTTACTATTCTAAACCGAGTGGTTTAATCAAGTTTCACATTTTTATTTTTGAACATGGTAACATAAAAACTGTTTAATTGTTTCAATACATTATACTATTATTCCTACGCGTACATCTAAATTTGAAAGATAGTAACATGCCAGTGATGTCACAGATGTTAGGTATAAACTAATGGGTTAATCTCCAATTCCATTCAAAAATATCTCGTTGCTAACTCAATCTACATTATGCCGGGCTTAGTGTTCCAAATAGGTCCTGGGTCATTAGAGTAGAACTATGAACTTCCTGATATTTATTTTTTATTTTTTCATAAGTACAAAAGTACAGGAGTTATCCTGTATCTAAGGTGTTGCCTCTGTCATTTTTGTCTTTGTAGTCAAAGCAGCCCTAGTTACTTAAGCCGTTATTTATGCCGTACCTACTAAAGAAAAAAATAATCTGCGACGGCAAGTTAGAAGGTATTAAATACAACGTAAGTAGGCTTCAATTTGTGTCTAGTCGGCGCCAGCAACAATGCTGTTTAATTTTATGCCGCATTTGCAGTCATTTCGTTGCAGTAAACAAGCAGGGAACGCGAGGTCGACTGGTGGATAAGTCGGTGACTGGACTCCACTTGGCAAATTCCAATTTACTAACATTCATATTATAATTCTTGTAATAATGTGCATATGACGGAAAGCCCATGTTGATAATTGATATCATAGACTAACTAAACAACTTCGGGCTATATTTACTATCCATTTACAGCTTTATTTATTCTGTCATTTCTCAAAACAACTGTCAATATAATTTATTGGTTATTTGAGAATAAATAGCGTATTGTCTGGGAGCAATAAAAATGAATAACCTTCGTTCGGATTTACTTTAAGCGAGCAAACATATAATATTCTCATACACAAAATTGTATAGGAACAAACGTCCTGACATTTCGGCTTAAGATATTCCAGAGTCGTTAAGATTAAGAAAGGAAAATTTTATCTTTTAATAGGCTTGTAACTTTACCTATAGCTACATTGTCTAAGAGCCCACTACACGCTTATCAAGTGGCGTTTAAACTGTATCCTTTGATATGAGGATGTAATTATCTATTATTATTGTATTAACATAGCTATCAGTCTGTGAAATCCTGAATCATGTGAACTTCATAGTGCGCAGCGAATATCGTCATTTAGTTCACCATAAGCAGTTCTAACTAACCACTTGATTTTATCAGTGACACTCATAATTAATGCTCTAATTGGATTACCTATTGTATGTTTTATATCGTTCCCAAGAAATACAATCACTGTATTAATTTTATATGCTGCATAATTTTTATCAATAGGTATAGCTATTCCTAGCTACAAAGTTATATAATCGTTGCACTTTACACGAGTAACATTTACTGTTTATGAAACTATCACGTGGCAAATCGTATTAACTAATAATAACCTACCGCCATTGATACGTGCGGTCAATGACATTTATTTGCACCCAATCGCTTAACATTTTCCAATCATATAGCTAATAAAAGATTTCCAGTACAAACGGGCACAAAAACCTTTGGATTTGGCACACAGATGTCTAACGGATTTTCTTACGTGCTCCTATTTGGGCGTTTGACTCAAAGATGACAACGCCGAGCAATAAAAAATTGCACTCATTCGTATACGTGAGGTGGTTTTAAAATAACAAAAAATATTTTATCAAACTTTTAATATATACAATCTCTAAGATCTTAAACAAGATTTTAGAGTAATCAATCTAGGTCTTGGTAACGGGAAGGTCAATTTTTTCAACTTAGATAATACAATAATAGATTAACTTGTAATATGTACTGAAATGTTATATTACGGAAAAGAGTTAAATTCGGTTATCAAACCATGCTACAGAAATTAGTGTAGTAAGATATAAATATTTGACATTCTAACCGAATTCAGGACTTCCGGGGCGAATGAGGAATGATTTCTGTATAAAGGAACCAGTACGTTGGCCCGGCGTTCATTCACCGCTACTTCAAGATAAATAATCATGACGAAGTGAATATAAACCAGTCTTTTGGAAATTGAAAATGTATTCATTGAAATTACCAGAAATGTACGTATTTGATAAAAACCACACGCTCAAATGCAGTATTTTTTTTATTTGTTGTGTAAATTTCTTGACCTTTGGACGGTTCTCAAGGCATTACTTTTTCGCCTTGCAATTCGTTCAAGGAACCTCAATGAAATTTCACGAGTTGCCAATGTTGCCAGATACTGATGTCATCTTCGTTTCGTGTAATTAAATTGTTAAGTTTTCAGTACAAACAAATTACTCTAAAGAAATATTTTCAAGCATTTCGAAATCGTTTCTCTATATGATAATATTATAAAGAAAAGATTTGATTGTTTGTTAGTATTGAACAAGCACTGAAACTCATGGACCGATTTGGATGAAATTTTGTGCATAGATTCTTTGAAACCCCAGGAATTACATTGAATAGTTTTTATCCCGAAAATCCTACGGGAACGTAATATATACGCGGGTGAATCCGCGGAGCTTTGCTGGTGTTAAATAGAAATAATTAATTTTGATTCGAATAATTTACACATCAGTTAACTATTATAGCTAATCCGAATTCTATGTAATTGCGCAACTCTTTTGTATGATGTCATTCTTTACTACACGATTTCTTATAAACCTATTTATAGGAAACTAAATATCTATATGCTTCGGAATATGTCCTAACGATACTGAATTGTTCCATTCCTTTGTTTTCAACCGATCGCATAAGATGATTTTCGAATTTAATTTATTACTCATACTTTTCAGTATAAATATTTTTGTTTACGACAAATTGCGTTCTATTTTTCTTTACTATATATATATGATTCTAAGAACGCTGCTTAATCTGAGACTGAATCACTGATAAAATAAAGTGCATATTTTCATAAATCATTATCAAGAAAATAGCATAATAATGAAAAAGTTAGTATCGCTAAAATGGTTCTCATTGATATGACTAAATCTGCTATTTCCATAGCCTAGGTGTAAGGTTTCGGTGCGTTAGCTTGTTACCAAGTACAAGTCGTATTTCAATTGATTGTTGCTAAGAAAGGCATTTAAAGTAGCTGAACACGCAGTTTTACTTGCACTTGCTCGAATCACTTAATTGCTTATAAAATAATTCTTTGAAATTGTTAAATGTAATTATGTAATTGTAGTTTTCACGATAATCAAAAAATGACAATTCGAATCAAACGAAACATACCTCTGTATAAATTTAGTGTGTACATAAGTTACTCCTTAAATATGATTTCAGTAAATGTAGAGTTAAAACAAAAAAAAAACTTAACTTCCCTATTTTATAAGACACATTTTTGATCCATTGAAGTTGAATAGAGGTAGACCTACCTAGGTAGGTCTAAAATATCGCTAGCGATATTCTAGGTAATATAAGAAACCAATTCTCCAAGCTAAAACTATTTATTTTCCCATGAACAAAGAACTAAAACGTATAAAATATGATTTGAAAGAAATGTTCGCAGAATGGACTCAATATCGAAAATATAGTACAAATATTTTGTTATCGATTCGTTTATAAATGATATGTTGCGGAAATCATAAATAACTGATAGTGATATTGAAGTCAAAGCATTTCCATCACTTTATAGATGAATGGATAGTATCATTTTTATTAATTCATATTTATATGTAATATGTATAGTCATTCAAAAAGTTTTTCAGGTATATTCGTATAAAAGCACCTATTGAAGAAAGGTTTGAGATTTATTCGTGAAGAATCTACAAATTTATGAGGACACGGTTTCAAATGATTATTACATCAAATAATTTTCATAAACCTAATATGAGTATTATAATCAATTATTATCAGTAAGCTCCATGTGTAACTGAAGGGTGGAGATAACAACGACCTTCGTTCCTACTATGATGAAACTTGCAATATCATATTACGTAATATACAACCTATTCATTTACATTTTATTCATTTTGAATTCAAAGTCAATTTCTAAATTGATATATAGAAATTTACTTAAACAGGAAATAAAGAAGAAGGCACGGAAAAACCCGAAAAAATGTCGTATGTAATACATAAACATGTTTGCATGTCAGTGTAAAACTTTCTCCGACGGTATGACTTGAGTATTTTTTTATACAATCTAGATTAAATTTCATAGGCGAATAAAAGAAAATGAAGAAACAAAAGAAAATGTCAAGTTCGAAAGTGAGCCGGTGGGGAGGTGACGAAGATATGGGATGATGATGGATAAGCTGTTTTCATATTTAATATGAAATAAAAAAGATTGGATTATAAAAGAGAAAGTTTTGATTGAAAGTTATATAAGCGATAATGCTATAATAAAAAGTAAATGCTCTAGTTTCGCACTTTTTTGGCAAGGCTTTGAGGCATCGTATTAAAGAGATAAGATTTGTTCTTCATCTTGTCTTGTGAGCTTGCTTAGTCTCGGTCTAAAAAATACGAATACTTTTCATTAACTAACAATGAGTGGTTATCAACCAATCGGTAAACTAGTTTTGGTGTTACATTAACGCCACTTTAATAGAGATAGAGATACGTTTTAGACTTACGCCCAGAAGGATATTATTAACATAAGGGCATAAGACAAGTACTAAGTCCATAGGTACACGCTAATCTCTGAAGCTACGGATTGGATTAAAAAAACTTGCAAAATATGCTGAGCGTTTCACCTAATCACAAACCTCTTTTAATGTTCTGTGCATACACCTACAACATGCTAGTTTTAAGCCAAATATGTAATTTTCACTATAAAATAAAATGTTTTACTTTTAAGTGTTTTTTTTTTTATAATTGTTGTTCCTTCTTTCAAGATACCTTCAAGAGGAAGGCTATTGTAAATTTATAATGTGGATAGCTACTTAGTGGGTATAGCATTATACAAATACGCGAGTTAGTAAAATGATATACGAGCTATTATATTATTTTGCATATGTTATGATACGTTTCGTTATGCAGTATAATTGACCAATCTTTCCCATATTCATAAAAAGGAGACGCATGCGAGACTTCTCGAAAGTTTTATTTATTACAATTCGCAGGTGAATATCTTATTTTAAACATGATCTAGCGCAGCAGAACGTGATTCTAAATGTCATTTATTTCCACCCACGAGTTCAAATTATTAAAACCATATCGATTGAAATGATTGACGTATTTCTTGTAAAAATAATCGCAGTCATTTATGATAAACTTTACACTACTACGGTCTACGTGTCTTGACAACATGATTTTAATGTAACGTCTGTTTGTGTGGTCTAATCAGCAAATAATTTAAACAGTTACATAATTAAGTTATAGCCATGTTTCCTATTTTAGAATATTGTTAAATTGTACGGAACGTTGTTGCGGTTATATACATAAATATTTATCCTTATTCGAATTAATATATTATATTCGAAATAATAAAAGCGCCGATTATTATTTGTCAGTATATGTTTCCTTAGCTACAAATTATTTTAACATTCAATATTTCATTATTATCCCATAATTGACGAAATATTAATATGTTTGCAGTCATAATTGGAAACATCGTGTATCAGAAATAAATAATAAGAGAAATATTAATATTATTTATTCTCAAATAAAAAAAATACTTATAGAAGTTTGATTTTATATTGAAATTATCAAATAGGAATAGCTAAAGAGGAAAAACGATGTTACTAAGCGTACAACCAATTACAATTTGTTTCGAAAATAAATGAGGCATTTAATACTTTATCATAGCTTTAATAAGGTTTAAATTAGATTATTGATTTTAAAATGTATGTTAAATTATAATGGTGTTAACAATGCCGTAAACAGGCACATGACGCGATGGCCGTAATCATATTTTGTTTCTATTTAACGACTGATGTTCTATAAAAGATTTTCCAGTACGGTTTTGTATTGTAATTATGATTTATATTCAAAACACAACGGCCATGCAATAATATGTTTTATAGAGAGGTCTAAATAACTCGTATACTATACTTAGGATATTATTATATTATGTATAAATGGACCCACCATTAGATATTCATTGATTAATATAAAGTCGGTTTGAATAAAAATAAGTCTGCCGGCGGTCTGGCTATCTACTTAACAGCAACTTTCGTTAGTAGATATAAGTTTATTGCCATTTGTTTTTCGACAAAAACCTTTAGAACTTAAAATAAATTATCGTGAATACATGACTAAGTGTCCAAATTTATTAAAATATGTCATATTGAAACTACCTATTGTGTTTTAAATGACTTTCAGCGAAGTAACCTTAAATTGAGAACGTTACTTGTGTAAAAATTATGACATACTTTTGTTTTGGTAAAATAAAAAACAAATATATAATATACAGTTACTTTCCAGCAATTTGGCTGACATAACATAATATTATTTTAAATATGAATCTATGTTTTAGAAAATTAAATAATCCTTGCTACTATTATAAATGCGAAAGTAACTCTAACTGTGTGTCTGTCTCTTCTTCACGCCTAAACCACTGATCCGATTTGGATAAAATTTTGTACCAATATTGATTGAAACCCTAAAAAAGACATAGGATACTTTTTATCTAGGAAAGCCCACGGGAACCGGAGATATACGTGATTGAAGCCGCGGGACAGAGCTCGTACTTAATATTGAAATGCTCGTTCAATGTATAAAATTGTAGTTATTATGTTTCAAGTGGCGTGTTCTGTCACAAAAGCACTATGATTAGGGTATTATAGCCTCTAATCATAGTTATGTTCCACGTGTGAGCTATAAATCCTTTCAGTATATCCGTTTAATTTACTTTCACATTTTTGCGCATCACGGAAAAGTACTCTGAACCAGTTACGAAAATTATAGGTACAACGATACAAAACTACTTAATGTATGTATTTTTATGTTTCAATCATTATTATTTCGAGAGAAATTAATGATGAAACTTTTTAGAAAACGCTTAGGAAGTATATCTACTTATTTTACAAAATGGTGGAAATTTGTTAAATATTCAAAAATCCTTGTAAAATAAGGTTAAAGTTGTATGACGTAACACAATGCTACGTTTTTATAACTCTATATATAAATTATAATCATTCTTATACCTAGATAATTGTTATTGCTATATACAAAAGTGTTTATTCAATTGTGTATTTTTGTATAACGATACTGATTTTTAGGTTATATTAGAGTTAAATATTTGATTTGCTAACGTAACTCTAAAAATATAGAGTGTCAACTTTCTTGTGCGAAAATATTGCGACCGTTAACTATAGGTACTAGAGTCTAGACAAACTGGCACGCACATTTTTGGGTTAATTTTAAAACGTAAGTAACTTTTTAATATACTTCCTTATATTCATTTTATTGTATATTCTTATTCTCATAAAACTTTCAAACTGTAAACAAGTGGGATTTTAATTTGATTTTTCAAGGGGTTTTAACTTCTCAACGATAAAACGTTTAATATGCAAGAATATTTTTGCAAAATTGAATTACGTAGCCACGGAGAAATATATAACTAGGTTTCGCAAAGCAGCTCTATCAATGTAAAATCAACCATTGACCTACATTGCTGTTCTAAAATTCAAATGTTAGTGACTATCAGTAGCATACCAAGTATAAGCAGAGGTGACTAATTCAAATCAAAACTTAGGGCTATAATAGAATGATTCACTCACCTTCATATATGGACCTATCATAAAGAAAGTTTATCACAGCGTTTCGCGAAAATAAATTTCACGAAACAGTACGTAAATTAAAAAAGTTCAAACACAGGTTATAAAGTTTCACAATGCACTATCACAGTGACGAAAACGCGCTAATCATGCGGGACGCTAGTCATTTAAAACTGCCACGGTTAACACATGTCCTAAATTAATAGCACGCGATAAAGTAAATTTCGGTTTAAAGTACACTATTTCTTTTTAGGCATATTTAATTTAATATAAAACGAAGGGAATGAATGGATCTTATCGTCGAACGATTTAAATTTGCGGCGGGAAAACAATTGGCGTGCGCGCGACGAATGGCGCCTCTGCGTTCAGAGCAGTGACTGGCTGAATAAATATTTTATCCTATACTTGTATATTCGCAGCCGTTAAAAAATAAATACAGTGAGGTATGTTCATCGAAGGCTCGTGAAACGTTTAAGAGGAACTGTTATCTAACTGGCAGATCCAGTAGGGTTTGGCGAATTGATTGACGCTGGTGCCGCTTTTACACGTTTTTAGTCACGTGTTCTGATTTCTCAATTAATGCCCATTATTGTGAGTTTCATCAATCAATGTTTATAACAAAGTCATCTTAATAAATATGCTTTTATACAGAAAAGTCAATAAAACTAATGTGTTATCGAACAGTCATTCAATGCATCTTGAGACAAATCTAGTAAATATGTTATCTATCACCTTTCTTCAAATTGAAAGTAATCGAATAAATATTATTGTTTAATTTTAATTAAAAAGGACAACATTTGGCTCTACAATAGTAACCGTTACTACGCGGTGTGTTTTAAAAAGTGTATCAAATATAGGTTAGTTACTGTACATGCTGGTAGTCATAAATTTTTTCCCATAAACGATGATGTTAAACATTAATAAAATTCTCCCTATTACATATATTATAATAAACAATAAGAATAACTATATTGTTTAAAAGGTTATTTTGAGATGCAATTATTTACATTTGATTTGTTTCTTTAAAGGTCGCATCAAAAGGCTAAAAATAATATAGGTTATCGCACCGTGATGTTCTCAATGATATTTGTTTATATCTTGCATGTACTGAAGGTTTACACTATCTGACTGGTGGTATAAAAGTACAATCAACATTGACCTATATGTTTTTATAGATGTATTAGTTATCTTTAAATTGTTATTGTTATCTGATTTCTTTTATTATCGAATGATTTTTACCGATAATCATACAGATTATTGTGTTGAATACAAATAATTGTAGCATAAAACACCAAAAAGTTTTTCTGGTCTACTCTTTATTCTACATGCTCCTTCTATACCATGTAAGGAACTTTATGTTGTTCATTATAATTTAAGAGTATTTTCGGTAAGAAAAATTCTTTTAAAAATTCGAATGATATTTTTACTACATGTTATTATGATGAAATAACTTTACCGATCTTTACAATTCATTGTCTCTACAATGTGTAGACAAGCAGAGATATACTGTATAATTTCGATGTAATAAAATATGATTGATTCATACTAAGTTTTCTTTAATGTTTAAACATAGTTATTTTAACTACCTTAGACATAGTTGCAAGGCTGCATAAGTAGGTAATTAGTGTCACTCGTTTGCATTGCCTTCGGAAGAATACACATTTACACGCGAAAAATATAAATTCATGACCTTTGAACGAACTAAATATACCTAGAATGTCACGTGTCTGACCGACGGGCAGATTACCGGAGCTATGTATAGGACACTTTTCGGAACGAATTTGTGATTCAGTTAACTCTCTACAAATGTTACTTTAACTATCAATGTTATCTGAAACAAATACTCAAGATCTTAATGTTATTCCACAAGTAAAGAAGATAGGTAAGCGTTTCATAGATAATTTATTTTATAAGTAATGTAAAAAATTTGAGTAAGAACACCAATGATGCACTACATATAATGTAATATCATTGAAAAAAACCACATTTATTGTAGAGATAAACATGTGGTATTCTTAAAATAAAAAAAAAGTGAAATAATCTGGGGAGAAAAGATAATCTTAATTATTTAGATATTAGTCACGTTAAACCAGAAACTTACGTTTCTTAAGTTTTGTATTAACATAGTTACATAGTAGTGATATAATAATAAGTATTAATGGCATTAAAAGTGATCTGTCAATGTGTGTAAACCGAAAAATAAAAATGTTTGATTTGGGTATTCCTAACACTAATCCATATTATAATTCTCTGTGCAGAAACTATAAAGTATACATAAATGTTATGTGCTCTGCACGCCCACTAGATGAGTAATATTCATTGACCACGTGTACATTACAATGATGATTGATCATGCAAATCCTGCATATCAAGATGTTTGACATTCAAAAAGTTTTATATTAGCTTTATTTTCAGCTTAAATTATAAAGTTTTAATAAAACTTTTGTAATGATTGATAATAGATAAATAATTAAAAAGTGTATGTTTAGTTGTGTCTGTGTCGTTATTTATTTAATTTTGGAGGAACGGTTTCCCAGTAATACTTCTAAAACAATATTAATAGACATATAAAAATAATAACAATCCAAATCGGAATATGCAATGGCATCTTTAACAGTTTTACTATTGTGCAACTGTTATAAAATGTTCTATTGTTATATTAAGTATGTGTGGTAAACGTGTGACCCGATTAGATTTATAGCGGGGTCTTCCTGACCTTCTTGAAGGCAGGCTTTAGGGACATATAATAACTAATTTCGAATATGAATGTGCAGTTGCGTGAGTAACATTTATAACAGTATTTTAACTATTTATCGTATGTTGTTAAAAATAGACAATCCTGAACACAAAAGGAAGTTACACAAGAAACGTTTAAAAACAGGAAGCTGCGAATACTGCTTATGAGTAAGCAGATGTGTACTCACTACTCATAGATATGTTTGCATCGAAAACATTACATGACGGCATCATATTGTATCTATCTAATAATACTAAAGTGAAAAGAATATGTTTAGTAAAGTTCGTAATAATTTTAAATAGTTCATAATAATTTTAGTAAAGTAATACATTTCGAAAGAGAAGCGTAAAAAAAATAGACATCGTCATCGAACATAAAACAATTATTATTATTTGACCTGAAACGAATTAGCTCACTGTGACAATTACATATAAAACCATAATATAAAAAAAAGTTATTCTAAAGATATATAAAAGTTATCAAAAGAGTTTCCCGTACCGGGAATCGAACCCGAGCCTCCTGGGTGAAAGCCAGGTATCCTAGCCACTAGACCATACGGGAGATGAAAAGTATTGTAAAATAATAATACAAAACAAAGTGTACTTCATTATAAAGATATTATAAAATATAATATCATACTATACTTAAATTTCATCTCATATATAACCGTAGCTTATAGAATTACAAATATTAGATTAAATAAATGTAAACAAAAGCTTTAAAAATAATTAAAACTAATTTAAGTAAAGTAAATTACAAAATTTTCAATTCAATTTTGCAAACTTAGTAGGTATGTTATTTTTAATGTTTAATTAATTTAATTTTTTAATTTTTATGAATTATCCCCAACTATTAAATAAATAACCAGCAAAGAGACCTCTATTAAACTCATGCAGTATTAACTTTTTAATGATGAAAAGTTTCTTGTACATCAGTTCTTGCTGCGCCCAATAGATGCCGCTTATAACTAATATTAAATTGAAATAGAAACACCAGGGGGCGATAAAATTACAAATTTCAACTTGAATCACATACGAATATAATTCATTACTATAAAAATTTTCTACATCAGGGCCTCATAACAAAAAACGTAATAACTAATAAGACATGAAATGCACTGTAATAAAAATTTAAAAATTGTTTAAGCTATTCCACACTAGATGGCGTTACATTTTTGTAACTACGAGTACTACATAATTTCTTTTTTTTAACTAGAGTTCAACAATATTCATAATCCATCGTTTTGTAATACGCTTACGACATTTTTTTAACTCCTATATTTAAGAAGCATCTTCATTGAATTAGCTGTTGATTTGATATTTATTATACTGTTATTATCAGATAAAAATAGTTTTGCTAGTTTATGTTCTTTTCTAAAAGGTTTTTGAGTCGATCATTGTTAATGGTGAAAAACAATTCAATCGGGTTTTTCTTAGCCCGAAATACATACCTTTTCAAGGAACTCGTCTTGTATAAACATAACATAACTGAAACATAATATAAAATGATATAACTTACAGATTAAATCTTATCTGAACTATCTGGAAAATATTAAAAGATCTCAACCTAAGTACCTTAGCTTTGAAAGAAGCTTTTGTTAGTTGCAAAGGATGTGTAGCCTTTATCAAGTTATCTATAACAGTTCCTTTGGTAGGTTGCTTGGCTTTTACAGTTATCCCTACGCCGCTTTTATAGAAAACTAATTATCATTGGCTATTAAATTAATATTACACGTTAGTTGTGGTAGTGTTAGTGTTTCTATATTTCAAACACACTAAAACAGCTGAACAGATTTATATGGAATTTGTTATAAACATAATTCATAATCAGGATCAATTCATATTATTGCTATTTATCATCGTCCTCCCCGATGCAGTTACCGAAGCTAGAATATTTAATTATTAAAGTCTCTACTATGAAAAGGGAGCCTACTACCGCATAGGGCCTATTATTAGCGAATCCGTTTATGATTTTTTTATTGAAGGGCCAGTAGATGATCAGCCTTCTGTGCCCTGTCACACTGACCCTTTTTTTAATTTTTCAGGTCTCCACCGGTATTCGAACACTCGAACACTCCACTCTATATAGTCCTGATCTTGCCCCTTCAGGTTAACACTTCCTTAGATACCTGGACTACCTTACTCTCTGAATTTTGCCGCCGAAAATGCGGCGCCTAAAAATTGCCGCCCTTTTCAAAGTACCGCCCGAGACACGACTCACCCCCGCAGATTTGGGCCTGAATATCGTATGTTACTGTTACATACTCTGGTCGAATTCCTCCTCGTTGATTTAATGCTTTAAAAATATTAATAACTCGATACCGATAATTAAATCAATTTACGTAGATGACATAGAATAAATAACAGCTTAATTGAGTAGGTATATGCCATTGCTCGGCCACACGAGGCGGAAAATGAGTTATCGTCCATTAAATTTCTATACATACATTCATGAATTTGCTACGTTCCTTAATTCTGTGAAGTTGGAAAGGATCGGAGGGTTCCGCTGTCACTATGCAGCACTGTAGTCCTGTATCCTAGCGTCTTGAATCTATCTTCTATTATGTATTTTTTGTGGATACTTATACACTTGTTTTAACTTTTCCTTCACACGTTTACATCTTTTTTAATAGGAAAATATGTGTTTCATAGTAGGTTGTGTTATGTTCAACTTTTATAGAAAATGGTAAGTTTTGCCTTGATTCTACTTCTTTATTGTGTGGCTTCTGGTTGACTTACTACGCTTTGAACGTATCAGCTAAGTTTATTCACTGTAACTCAAATGAGTAATGTTGTGATACGTATTAATTATTACTTTAATGTTTCCCAAACGCGTTCATTGAATAAATGTGCTGAAATGAACGTATTTCTTCAAGACGGAAGCAACTTCTTTCATATTTCCTCGCCACTTAACACGCAATTATTGTTGCAATACTATAGTGAAACTGCACTATTTACTGAATAAACGTTATCAAACATTGAGGTCGCCAATTTTAGTTTTTTACTAAGCATAACGTTAGTCCTTGACACTTTTTTGTAGCCATTTCCACTTTTGCATTTTTAGAACATTTAAGTATTTGCAAACTACGTTTGATTCATATTTTTGCAAATGTTTCATTTATTTACGCTCCTTTAGTTCGGTACATAAGAAAAATAGACTTACAGCTTTAAAATGAAATAATCAGTTGTCTAGTAAAATAAGTAATGTAATGGAAAAAGATGTAGAGACGTTTTTTTTGCCATCTTTTGATTAATAATTTTAAGCGGCCCTGTTTTACTTCACACGGACATAAAAGGACTTAACTAAAATAAGGTTTTATTAAAATATTACATGTAGAATTAGCTAATAATTCGCACTTTCCTCCTATATTTACGCACAGATAATAAGTAGTAACTAGTAACCCTTAGGTAGAGAAAAGCTGCGTCTGTAATTGAATAACTAATTTTTATCCATTAACTTAATGTTTTTATCACATTATAGTCATAGCTTATAGTAATGGCATTAGCTTAAGAGTTTAGCGAATATCATAAAACAAAACTTTGCTAAATTAGTGATGCCAATTTGTAACCTTCGATTATAACAAAGATATATCTGTTATATCCTTATTAATAATAGTTTATTATTTATGCCATTTTATTTTATTTTCTGCAGTTTTTACTTCCACGTCTGTGAATAATAAACATCAATCTTTACCTCTTGTAGAGATTATCGATACCTTTTGTAATTATTATTATTATGCTTAGATTTAATAAAAGATTTTCATTAAACATTCTAACATTATCAAAACATAAATCGTATGAGGGAAGACAATGAACAAAATAAAAATATGGATGATCATCCACGGAAGATCCTCAGCCGTCAAAGACAAGGCTTAATGAATTTAAGACTGATTACTAATGCAGACCTTATCACCAGGTAGTAGAGGTCACATTGAATATTAAATCCGTCGAGATATTTATGGTGTAGTGCAATAGTATACATTGAGGTCGCATATTGTGAATGCCGACTTTAGCAACAAGTTTTGTTACCTCACACCTACGGGGAGCGTCATCTATAAACATTGAATATCATTTAAGATTGAATTGTATTGTTTAAGGAAGAAGAATTAACATATAAATCCAGTTAGTTCTAGGCTGGTAACTCCTAGGCTGTTTAAATACTTGACGAGAAATTCCACCTCCATAATCATCGATAATATAAAAGTTGTACTTAAGATGTTTTTTTAATTTTATAAATTCTCAATTTCGACATCCGACAGGCAGTTCCGAAATGCTATTTATTTCCATACACCTACACAATTAAATTCTTAAGATGTTATTTAAATAAATTAATTTAGAACCACCTACGTTATCATACAAATTTCAAGTTGTTTGCTTAGCCTACGTTGATCCACGACGTTACTTTCTATAACAAAGAAAAAAAGGGGAATTCGGATTTAGCTATAAAGGGAGATGCTACTGAATGAACACTGATGTCCATGAATCATGATGCTATTAATAAACTTGACTATTTGCGAAATAGTAGTCTTTTCGTGAGTACTATCCGGCCTCATCATTTACCAATATCCTACGTAGATATTTATTCATATGTAAGTTGTAACTGTCCTTGTATATTGTTCAATCAAAACCCGTTCAATATTTTTACAAACATTTATAATAATGATATAGTAGAAATAATGGCAAATGATTTTTTTGTTATATTTTGCACCTCAAATACGTTCGGGAATTTTTTGTATAGCCGCATTATTTCCCACGTGAGTCACATTGTGACAAATAACAATATCCAGGATGAGTCAACTTAAATCAGTTCATTCAAAAACAATTCAAATATTATAATTTTATACCCAAAATATATTTGCCTCACAAACACGCTTTACCGCTCGTAAATAAATCAGATTTATAAAAATATTGCTTATAAACATTGGAAGAATGTTATTGTTGTGTATATTACGAAATAAAAGTGAAATCACGGAACATAGGCCACAGCCCAGAGGTCATCAAGCAATAACTACTTGGTATCTGTACGATATTTGATATATCTTCTGCTGAGTGTCGGATGCTATTCCTAGTTTCTTGAATATTCACTAAAAATATGGATGTTTAAAAATATGCCCATATTTTTATATCTACTTAAAACTTTAAAAACAGGTAGATATAAAAAAAGAAAGGTCTGTTTTTGTATTTGTATACATATATATTTTGTTATTAATTGAATGAATTTAGACTTCACTTAATTCATAGAAAATGCAATATAGTTATTAACAAATATATTTTGAAACATGTTTAATGTTTAGCAATGAAAATTAAAAATAAATGTATATTTTATGATAATCTACGTTGCAAACCAGATATTCGAAAGATTGCTATGTAAATTTAATTTACAAAATTGTAATAAACGTTGTGCTAATTATCCACAAAAGTAGTAAAAAAAATGTCTAGGATACAATAATTCGATGTACTATAAAAATCAGAGGAGCTGGTCGAATCGATTCCCTGTACACCTTTATATTATAAATACATAAACGACTAGACTGTCGGACCCCTATTTGAAAAGGGTGAGACGGACGACCTTGGTGCACCCTTGCTCAATTGTATTTACATTTCTATGCAGACGTATGTCTCGCGGGATATTACTTCCGGATTAAAGCTTATCCTTTATTTAAGATAATCCGATAGTATAATCAATTCATTATCATCAGCTAATTAATGACATAAACCTGTGACACACGCACAGCGAAGTCGCTACAGGCTACACCGCTACAGGGTCCGCGAGTCACGCAAAGCAGGCTGCCGGAGCTAAACCTGACCGTCAGTCGCATTACTCGCGCCGGCCGCGTTGCACGCTCCTCACTCCGCGATTACACCGACCATGCTGTCGCTGGTCCTCCTCACCATCGTCGCTGCAGCCGCAGCGCAAAATGACAAACAAACACCCAAGTCGATTACTCCCCATCGAGAACAGTTTCGAGTGATTTATGAATGGCGTTTTATTGACTTTGAATGGGAATCTGCCGAAGAAAGCGAAAACAATTTGAATAACAGCAACTATATCCCACAAAACGTCCTGATATCGGGCATCAATTACTATGGTGATAATATATTTTTAACTTTACCGCGTATGCTCAACGGGGTGCCGGCGACTCTTGCAACTATTCCCGCGCATCAAAATGAAACCACTGCTCCGAAATTGAAACCGTTCCCTAGCTGGGCTCAAAACAAAGTCGGTGATTGTGCTTCTCTTCAATTCGTGCAAAATATTGAAATCGACCGCAATGGCATCATGTGGATATTGGACAACGGACGCGTTGGAACACTTACCCAAAAACCGGATCCAAAATGCCCACCCTCCATAGTCTTGATCGACTTGAAGACCGGAAGGAATGAAATGGAGCGCATTCCTTTGCCGAGCGATGTAGTGAACCCCAACACGACTTACTTGAACGACCTCGTAGTGGATAACCGCGATGGAGATTATGCATACATTACGGACAACAGTGCTGTGGACCCAGGCATCATCGTTTTTCGCCGAAGTGACAAGAAGACATGGAAACTACGTGATAAGCGATCAATGTCGTCCGTTCCGGAAGCCACGCTTTTCCGCATCAACGGCACTACGGTAAACCTGCCGGTGAATGTGGATGGAATTGCTCTCGGACCGCAATTTCATGCAGAAAACGATACCATTGACCGCACAGTTTACTATTGCCCACTTGCCAGTTTCCATTTATATGCAATCAATGCTTCTGTTCTACAAAACGAACAACTCGGTGAAAAGGGCGAGGGTGCCATACGTCCTTTCGTCGTCGACTTAGGAATGAAAGCATCTCAAACGGATGGTATGAAGATGGATTCGACTGGCTTACTCTTTTACGGTCTCATTGGCAACTCGACCATTGCGGAGTGGAACACCACAGTCGATTTTCATGTCGGTCAACGTACGATTGCCCGCGATCCAAATTATATCCAATGGGTCGACCGTTTCACTTTCGATGACCGTGGACAGCTTTACGTTGTTATCAATAGATTGTACAATTTCGTCAAAAATCAGGTTTCTATAGATGAAGTGAACTATAGAATTTTAAGATCTTACACTGGTTTGAAAAGCTATGTATACGGTGAGGATTTGACTCCACCGCCTAGCCAACACGACGCGGGTGCCATGCCAAAGATAGCCACTTCTTTGATATTACTTGCGATTGCTCATCTTTTAGTTTAAGAATGTATGTCCGGCCATAAAAACATTTTATGTTCGGAGAAACATGTGACATTACCAAAAATTAACAAGTTACCTTGACCCTAAGGTCTCAGTGATACTGATAATACGCAATGTAGATAGCTTTGTATATTTTATTTGTATATTTAGTTAAGATGTATTAAGATTATTGAGTGGCCTTTCCGCGTCGGGTCAGAAACGTGTTGGAGACGAGTCGTGTCACTGTTTGTTGAAGACGAAACAAAAGGTCGGGGACGCGTTGCCAAATGCCGCGATTAGCTCCACACCGTACATTCCAGCTATTTCTGTAGGATGCGCGGCATGTGCATGACATAACATTCCGATGTGTACGAACACGAGACCAATGATTTTTGTTAATAATAATAATGTATTCTCATCTTCTTCCGTCGTTAATCCGTTCACGTAAATAACATAGCATTTACATGGTGAAATTAGTTGCATGAAATTAGTTTTATCAAAAATATGCGAATGGCACGAAACTAATCTGGTGCCGCGAAACTAATGCATGCATTGTAAAACTGATCGTTTACATGTGAAATTGATGGTAAAACTAATGTTATAAAACTAATTACAAACCACTAATTTCGCAACGTAAATCGGTATTTATGGCAAAGTCCATTTATTTATCATTAGATGTAATTGATTTTATTATACTTATAAATTAAGGAGATATATGCTGTATATGTGTAATGTATGGATGTATACGGATAAGTGTGATGATATTTGTCGAGAAATAAACGTGTTTATCACATTATCGTATTTACCTTTTTTATTTACCCGTGTTCGTGACAACACAATAACGCTAATGGTTTAAGTAGCCGAGGTGCTTACATAGACTCTGTATCTATTTTACGTAACATACAATTTTCATTATTAGTTCGTTTTAACTTCAATAACAACTAATAAAACATATGCATAGAACTTAAGAATTTTATGAACATAGATAGTTTCATTCATAGCTGAACATTTAGAAATTAATAACATCCTTTTACAACATTCATTAAAAATGTTAATTACATGTTATGAACTTGTCATTCTCATATCATGTATCTAAAATAATTATTAATTTGACGTTTCTCAAATCCATTGAACTGGTTTGAATAGGAGTGATTCGATTTCGCCGTATTTTTTTGCGCTTCAATTAAAGAGGATAATCTGTGAAAGTAAAAGCTATTCAAAGAAAGTTTATTTGAACAAAGCTTTTTATTTGAGTATAGTTGTAGATATTTGCTTTCAGTCTGTGGAGTCCAGGTGATTATTATTCTATTTCATTTGCATTTTATGGTGCATTTCTAATGTGCTCTACACTTGAAAAATAAAACTCATTACAAATATTTCATACATTAAATACTGTACTATAATGTTTTTGAACAAAAATTGGATTATTCAAATAATTGTTTTTTTTAACAAAATAATAGAGGTATCATACGGAAATAGAATAACCCTATACCCACCATTGTAATTAATAATAACAACAAGTAATTACAGAGTTTTGAGTATAGGGGCCTACTACATACCATAAATTAACAATGACATAAGCCTTTTCGATAACAAATAATGAAACCTTCCAGTTTTGTTGACTATGGTTCTTTGTCATCATTCTTTTGGCAGTGACGCACATTTATATCACGATAATCGAAGGTCGAACAAAATATTTGAATCGCAGATATCAAAACCAGATTCTTTTGTTTATATTCCGTAACAATATATCGAGAGTGTTATGTAAACAAACATATTTAAATATATATTTTTAGATTTCGTCTTAGTATCTAACTACTTATGATTTTTCAAATTATTTGTGACATTTCTACTTTTATGTTTACGTCTCTAGTAGTATAATATTTTTAAAGAAAAGAGCATAATAATTGGTCCAGTTTCTAGCAACCCTACATAATAACTAAAGTCTATTCCATCCTGATTCGCTTCGACTTTTGTAAATTACACAGCCAAAAAAAATTCAATCAAAATTTAATTTCAGAATTACCTATCTGATTACTTCAACGTTAATGCTCAATAACGTTTCAATAATAAAAAGATAAGCTGTTATTGACCTTACATTAACGCGCTTCATGTTACACATATTTGTTGTCGTACAAAAAAGGATATGCTATTCTGTAATAGACACGTTTACATTGGCTATAATTTACACTAATGGTGAACTGACCTCCACTAAAATTATTGTGCTCTCTAAAATATTTTTTAATTACTTCGCGTGTAATGAGGCGAGTTGTTGGCGACCTGCCTCACATCAAATGTTACACATCATTTACTGTAATCAAAAAAAGATGACAGCTTGAACTTTCTTCGTAGCTTTCTCAGTATTAAATTAATTTCAACTTGTAGGGGCCCAAGCTTATTATTGCTAAGTTATTCATTTCTTAGAATTTGCTTCGATGATACATAAGGATTTCAGACATACAGCACATAGATATGATTTGCGAAAACAGGCAATAATGATAGCAGTATAATTCTCACTGTACACAGAATTAAACATAATTCTTCATTAATATAATATTAATAGTAATAAAGATATTATTATATAACTACCTCATTAATCATGATACGTGACAGCAATATATTAATATATGCTGTTATACAGAATATTCATTTTACCTTAATATTTTTATAGCTCTATCTATTGCGAACTTGCGATCATAATTATTGTAACCGTGATTTGTCGTTTAATATAGGTATTAGTTTCACAATGTTATAAAATAAGTAACATTTAAGTTGTGAGGAAAAAACCTTGTTACAACATAGAACCTTTTTCTTATCCGAGTACTGAAATACCTACTATATAAATAAATAATTTACTACAAGCTGTGTAACTGTTCTTTGTATTATTGGCTGTATTATAGGGACAATAACAAAAACAGTCACGGCTTTTGTTTAAAATTCAAACCCCATAATAAGACCTTTAATATATTAGTCGTTAGTCAGACCATGATATCATGGCGGTTTTATTTAATATATAAACATAGAATACTAATAAGATTCTTCTATACAGATCAATGATAAATGCATTTATGATAAATTCAAATTGTCCTCAACTATTCTTGAGCAATGTTATATAAGGGCTATTATTTATTACATAAATTTCGATTTCCATTAATTGATAATGCATATTATTAATGATAATGGTATTGCATTCTTAATAAGTGATTATATTCGATATACTTAAAGGCGAATTCATTTTTTTAAGGAATATTAAGAAATGATATAATTATCTTTAAACTGTGAAAATAATCTGAAATGTTACATGTTTATAATAATGTAAACGATCTCATTAATTATACCTAATGATTTTTATAATAAGTATCATTCATGGCGTTTATTTTCCGTTTCAATGGTTTCAAGACACCTTACAAATATCGTTATAAGATTTTAATAGGTAATCATTCGAACGTATTTGTGAGCAAATTTCTAATCAATATTTATTTCGAGGTACAGTTATTTATAATTTGATAAATATTCATTCGAAATTGGTTTCGAGTTTAATTGTTTCTGTTTAAATTTCATTACCTTTGTGGGTTACTTTCGACATTAGACTTTATAAGGTCAATGAATAAAACATCATACCTTTTTAAAAGATATTTTAATTAATTTACATTTATAAATAAAATAAAATAAACTTATCAGATACCTATAAATATCATATTAAGAAAACTTTATATAAGATATGATAGTAAAATACTATTCGAAATAATAAAACTTGTTGGTAAATTCGCGATTTGTGCTTTTTTTGGGAAGATCGTCATATTATTACTGTTTTCTAGCGATTTTTTCATACTTATTCACTTTTTTCTATTTCTTATAATCAATTTTTTACATTACTTTTTTTATCATTGCCCGACCCGACCTAGCAGGTCTGAATTCTAACATCTTCTGCTTTCCCTTAGTCAAAGCTTTCAATACCAACTTCTTCCGCCGGGAACACACGCAAGATACTCTGTGGTCGCTGGCGTTCATGGACTGCGGTAGGGAGAACCGCATGCTTCATTGCCTGTTATAACAGATAAAAAAAACTTAAATTTTCAACAAAATAATTAAATAGTATGTATTATATAGCCATCTCTATGAGTAGGGGCTGTGACTATTGATTTTAAAAGCTTGCAATTGCAAACAATTACCGAGAAAGAGGAAACTCCTGCAAACTTCGTTGATTTTCCGCACATTTTTAACGTTTGAACTCTCTGAGATTCTTGAAAACAACAAGCAAGGTAAGTAGTTGTTTATTTGTTCTAACTTAGGATATTTGAAAGGCTTGTTTATACTATATGTTAGTACTTTTTGTTATAGTTCGATTGTCGTGGAATTTCATCGTTATTTTATGACAAAATAACACAAAATCACTTATTATAAAAATTGTAGTAACACATATAAATATTCTGATGTATAAGCTTTCCATTATATTAAATTCAAATGCTTAAGAAGTTTTTGTCTGGAAGAGTTACAAACAATACATCCTCACAATTTTTTTTCTTCCTTCATTCGTTATGCCATTTATGAAATAAGTTATAAGTCATAATATTAATTACAATCTTAATATGATGAAGATTGATCTCATATATTTTATTAATGTTTGTTTCAAGAATTCTTGAACAATGTACCACATTAATAAACAATTAATGTTTACATTGTTGACTTAACTGTTTGTTTATCATCGTAATTATTGTGTTAATCTGTACAATGCTCTCATATGATTGTTTATTCCATGATTCATTACATTTCTTCATAATATATGAGAGTAATGAGACTACAGGATAGGTAAGACATTTTTATGAAACTGTTTTAAATGTCCCAATATGATTTTTATTGGAAGCATTTCGCTAGTTTTGAATTTCACCGTTAATTGAATTCATCTCCAATACTGTCCACTAGGTTTTTCCCGGTTTCGGTGAGGTATGCTTCGCTATGCATTTAAAAATCAATATTGTATGGAAGGGCAGTGGGACGGTTGATCATTTCGATACATAGGAATATAGGGAGAGTATAAAGTGAATATAGAGATTCCGACTGTCGTTCTACTAACATTCACTGGGGCCTATGAGAATGTATACGAAGTATAAATTTTACTTATTCTGGTGACTTTATTTTATACTTGATTGTCGAATTGTCTCGTAATTATAATATAAATTACGTGTGGTGTAATTACGTATAATTTGGCAGTAATTTTAAATTTTCTACAAATTAAAAAAAAGTATATATTTTTATAATTACTCAAATACATTGAAAAGGAAAAATTGGAATATGAAAGGGATTTTTTTTTCAAAATTCATAGTATCAAAATTAGCAGTCTACCGAAAACAACCTGTTAGGAATGCAAAATACTAAAGGTACTCGAAACTTGATTAACTAACTGCCTATTAACAGTATTTACTGGCACACTAAATACCGGCTTCGATTATTTCTTGCGAATTAAATAAACTGTTAATGAAATTGGCTTTAAGGTTACATAAAGAAGCAATAAAATTGTGCGAAAGCCTGTGTAGATAAGCTAATGTTCCTAGTAATTATATTATAACATTGAATGTTCTTTGAATCGTATTTCCACTGCACGATTAACATTTTAGTTCGATCTGCTGCCTGTTAAAACGTTGGTTAGGTCAGGTCAAACTTCCCCATCTATATAAGCATCAGCTCTGGTCAGAAATTGTTCATTTGTCTGCAGCTAAAAGAGAGACAAGTCTATTTTTTACTAGAAATAAAGCAACAATGGAGACAATTAAATTTTCATTTACAAATATCAAAGGATTTTCAGATAGACGGAAATCATGCTACAACAAAATTCCTTGAATTATTATGATTGTCAATTACAACCGCCAATAACGGCGTCGAGTTACAGCTTATAACGAATCATATGTGAGATAAATCAATACTTCATAATCTATGTCGCGTTATTTATTCAGTTGTATTCTGATATTGAAAATAACACACCTTCGTATTTTAAGCCTAATCAAATACAAATCAAACTTTGGGACGTCATGTCTTCCTAAGACGTCATAGACTGCTTGGCTAGAGCTCTACTTTTCAAATAATGGAAAGTTTTTCGCAAGAAAGATGTAATGATTTCAAATATAATATTCCACACACTAAGATATTCATAAAATACGAATTACAGATACATACACTAGAAAAATACCAAATTCAAATACACATTTCGTAAAATTCCTTGTATTGTAAGTTATAGAAACAAAGATCGAACCCACTCCCTCTCGACTCGGCACCAATGGGGCCGCCAATTTTATATTTGACAAGACTAAAACCTATAATATCTAAAAAGTATCGACTAACACTTTTATAAATTCGCAATAATCACTGCGCATTACTTGGTACGAACTGACACTAATAACATTACACGTGTCTCGCACCACGTGTAATTCAGGAATCACTGTTGAAGATTTATTCACGGAAAATCTATATTTCAAGGATAGGATACCCTTATACATTTTCTTTATAACAAAGAGTATAATAAGCTCCTTCGATTCAATATTCATACTTATATTAATACTAAAATTATACTAACGAAAGTAACATAGAATATTTTTATCCCTTGAAATGCATGTATCAATTTTAAGAAATACACAGCAAAGAAGATTCTAATTATTTCATAATGTCAGTTTTCTTAAAGAATGTGTAGGTAGCGTTCGTCGTAGAAAATAATATCTGCACTGTAAGAATGATTGGTCGTTATAGTTATTTTAATGAAGGGCTCATCCGTTTTATTTAAATATATTTTTGAAATGAATTTACTCTGCAATCAAATTATTCTCGAATAGTATTTTGATAGAATAGTTCAATTATGATTTAGAGAGATGTTGCATTTTGCTTAAGACATAGGTACCTACTAGTTTTGGTTTATTATTTTTGCCTATCCTGTGCTATTTTTACGTCAGCAATATGAAATATAGGTACATAATAAGGAAATGCAAATAAAACAGAATTCACTGTGCTATTTTCGACTTATCGTATTAAATATTTAACATTAGCATCCATTTAAAAAGTCCTTGGTAAATTCAGCGTGAAACAAACAGGCATCATGGCCTAACGTTACAGGCTGAAAATTGTATATGCTAATTTACATTCTACACATTAGCTCACGACCTACACTGAGCAAATATATGTTAAATTATTTATAGTCCACACAGCCCTACTTCGCTTCACCAATTGGTGGGTATGCATATTGTAAGCAACCTTGTTGTACGGCAATTCAAACTCCTCGGCTAATATCATTACGCCAAGGGTAAAGTGGAAAATTCATTTTTCTTTTTCGAAATGCGCACTTGCTGGAAATTGCTACGTTTTATTTCAGCCTTCTCAACGTTTTTAATGAGTGTCGTCACGGTTAAAATGAAACATTTAATATTTAAGAAGTTCATGTTGAATGTTCAATATTTATCATTTTTGAGTGTAGTTTTTCTAGCACCTTATTGAAATGAAAATATTAACATGCCATTTTACATTTTCATGTGATCGATGGACGTTGCGTGCTACTAAGAACTAAAACTCTTACGAAATAATAGTAAAGCTCTTATAATAAATTCGGTCGTTGAACCCTTTGGCCGAAAAGTGGTCATAGTTTTGTAAAAGTGACATCTTAAGAGTAGGTATAGAGTTAAGCCTTCAAATTTATATATGTATATGAAAAATTCAAAGGTGACTGACTGACTGACTGACATAGTGATCTATAAACGTACAGCCCAAAGCACTGGAAAGAAAGGGCTGAAATTTAGCATGCAAGTAGATGTTATGATGTATGAAAGGATTTTGATCAAACCCCACGGGAACGGGGAAAATAAGTAGTTGTAATATAAGCGTAGTAGTGATATTGGTAAGTAATTACAAGACAAGCTTTAAAGTCATGGATTACTTTACTTAGAATATAAGAATCTTTTTTACATCTTCTTAAAAAATAATATCTTTAGATCGCGTCGTAATACCACTAGCGGCAGTTAAATTAAACCTTAGCACGCCTTGCTAGATTTACCTATATCACGCTATGAATAAATATCACCTACAGCATAAGATTATATGATTTCGTATACTAAATCTAAGAATAAGTATTAACGCATTCTAAGAGCTGATTTATAAAGAAGTCAGCTTAAAAACACAAGTTTAATCGCTACCATCGTCACAGTAAAAAAACCGCGTCCGTATAGAAAAATATACATAATCAACTATATAGTTGATTGCCCGTATCGCTTCGTTGAAGAAAAAAATAATATACTAATCCGTATTTTACTTACCATATTTTTTCACACAATTATAATAAAAAAGAGGTTTGAATATTTTTGGCGGTAAAAAACATCAGTTTCCTTTTAAATGCTGCATATTATATAAATATAGGTATCTGAAATAACAGCTTAATATCATTCCTTGAGTAAGTTATATAAGTATTTGTATTTAACGACTCTTGTTCTCATGGGAATTGGAAGCAATACAAAGAGAGTATTAAGAAATGTTTTATATTAAAATAAAGTTTAAAATCATCTGTGAACCAACGTACGTTGTTCAAAGATTATCGCGCAGTCATGAGACAATTTTTCACACTTTGACGTGTCCTCATCCCGTGTAAGGTAGTTAGCACAAGATATATAATTATGCGGTGTCGTCGTCATCAAACAAAATTACGTAATATAAACTAGGACAAAATAAATTCCAATTTAAATTTGAAACCTGATTAGGTAGGTACTTAAATTATTCCACTGTCAAATCTTGTTTAGGAATTTTATAGAATATTGTTTATAACAGACATTGAATATTTAAATCCAATTTTACTGCATAATTAAATTTTAACATTAATTGCAATGGGATACATTATTATTTTTCGTACATTAAACACGGTTAAATGCATAATGTTAATTGCGGCTATAAGTCGTCTATAAGTAACAATATTTGGGTTTAGTGTGTCCTAAAAAGATACTAATAATATGTTCGAATGTAATTCCCAAAAGATTCAAAAACTGGATAGATTTTAAAGCATGGGCAAAGCCGCATTTCCTTTAAAAAGTTTTTTATTTAATATAGTTTTATAGCAGCTATTGCTTGTAAATCTTGATCTTGGTGAAGTACAACAACGTAGTTGTTTTCTCGTATTGAATTATAATAAATCAGACATCAAATCAAAAAGCTATCACTGGAAATATTGCGTTCAGAGTTATAGCTCTATCTATATCATATTTAGCCATAATTTCTTTCATTTATCTTTCTTACCATAACATTTATATTATGTTTCTTTTTTACACAATATACATTTGTCATACATATTTTTTCACATTACGTAAATAAATGACTCAGAGCAATTGAAGAATCCTTATGCAAATTAGCCCAATATTGGTACAGTTGTGAATGTCTTTATGAAAGCCGATTAATAACCCGTCATTGCAAGTAGGTATTATAAAAAACAAAACAGAATGCGTTTCTAGAATCATATCTATTTCTCAATGGTACTGAGTACTTGCGCATTCTTATGTGGTGCATCTGAAACAGGTTTATAGTGTCGTTTAGAGACACAATACACGTGAGTGAATAGGTATCTAGAAATGGAATACGTTCTTTATAGCGCATGTTTTTGTGGGAAACGAAAGCTGGGTTTTATCTGATGGCAAATAATGGCATGCCGCTCGACCCACAAATCGTCAAATATAAGAATTCTAAATAATAACAAATGTAGGAGCAATATTAAACTCTTAATCCCTCGTTCAAGGTATTTATACCATATATGATTATTATACATTAAGCTACGATCCACTTAAAATTACCTAGAAAAACTCTTGAAAATGGTACTTCATAAACATCTTATTATCTGTGATCGGTGTAGTCAGATAGTTAATTACATCCCAAACGGTTCGCAAATCACCACAGCAGTTAGATGGTATTTTAATACATTTTCCTTTAATATTAAATTATTAGGTTGTTATGACTAATTACAAACAATAACTATTCTAATTTAATTAATAGTCATGCATTTACAAATCATCATTTAGACTAGATAAATACATATAGCAAGTATTACTTTAATGAGTCACTGAAATGATGATGAATTTCTACAATGAATTATATGATTTAATGTCAGAATAATTCTTCCGTAATAAAATTTCCGTTATTTTCTGACATAGCTTTTTAGAGAAAGCTTTCATTCGTTGAATGTGACATGGGGCTCTTTTAAAATGGTTCTTAAAAAAAATCGATCTGGAAACGTCTACCTCTTTCCGCACACACATGCAGATCACGTCACTAATATTATTTCTTACTGCTGTCTAAGATACCTTATTTCATGTTCCATACCAAATTGCGGAAATAATAGACAATAATGAAAATAAAAAAAAATATTATAAACATTTCGTCTATTTGAGATGTTTAAATTAGATTAGTTATTTAGTCCATATCAGAAGAAAAAACGTATTCGCATTGCAGAATGTATTCGTTCTTAGCAAATTATTGACAAATGCATAAATGTAACAGATCTCTCTTTTGCTCTATTATGTAGTAATGAAAAATTGTTTCAACATAAGCAAATAAAAAATATGAAAGGCAACAGTGCATTGATCCGTAGTCGACGCTTCGATATCGCTTAAATAGTTATTGTTCAGAAACACATAACCGCGTTTATTGACCACCGAGAGAAAACAATTATATTTTGTTACTGAACCGAGTACCTAGAATCCATTAAAAAAGAAATAATACTTACATCAAGCAATTTATTAACATAAAAGTTACATTACTGTTAATTACTTGTCCGATGCAAGTAGGAGTTCTATTTTTATCACGGAGAAAGGTCATATATTAGCATACTCCAGTGGCAAAACGGTATGTTTATTCAAAATAGAGTTACATACAACAAGAAAAGTATAGTATTGTCTCGCGCATTATTTGTTGTTCAGGTGTAAAAAAAATATATTTATATCTTAGAACTACAATATATCCGTAAAAGTATGCTGGTGAACATCAATTCATTTATCAATGTATATTTATTTATCCCTCCGCTTACCAAAGCATTTAAAGATATATTATAAGGTGCAAATAATAGACAAAAAAGGCAAGCAAATCAAATTATGTTGTAAAATCCTAATCTGCAAAAGAATATAATTCTAATTAAAATCATAAAATACAATGTTCATCTAATAAAAATTAATTCTGACTCATTACAGACGGATAAAAAATAATGGGATTTTCGTCCATCCGAACCTCATTGTTCGGCCAGACCTTGACGTTGACCTTTCTCATCATCACAACCTCTTACGGAACTGCGCGAATCAGTTTAATTTTCTATTACTTTTTTTTTTTTTGGGAGTTTTGTCACAATCCTGACTATATCTTCTATTAAGTATCTTCTATTAGTAAGAATATACAGAGTGGAATTTTGTAATACCACCTGAAGGGAAATTACTTTTATTACTGTTTTTTTCTTTAAGCAATGTTTTCTAACATTGCTTAAAGAAAAAAACCCTTAATATTTGATAGCAAAGAAAACTGCATTCAAAGATTTCCAAAAATTTTAGATGCGATATAATTGCAAGTATATGGGTAGTTTAGATTCCACTAAAAATTCAAGATTCAGAGAAGCTAGTCTTTATGCACTTGCTTATTCACCTCTAAGAATAATTGTTTTTAATATCGTGAATATTTCGTTAAAAAACGGTGAGTTATATGAACAATCCATAGTATGTAATATGTATATCTGCCTGCACTAGACAAACCAGACGACAAAAAACCGAAGGGGAAAAATTTTTGTCGGAAAGGACGGTGGATCCGGTTGCTTATACATGTCTGTTGCATTTTTGATAATTCTAAAGGAAAATATTAAAAAGTAGATTCGTTACAAAATTTACACTTTTATTAACTGTTAAAAATACCACAAACAATAGAATGGACCGTCATAACGAGCTCGCAGCACAGTGATCGAAATGACTGTATCCTTAAGTCCTCATTGACTTCAAACGATAGCTCTAGAATTATTCAAATTGATATTTGTTTAACGCATACGTTATTATTACGAGATATTTCTCAATAACAATTAAAAGGCTTTTACATACAATTACTGACTTACAAGGTTCTCATAGCCCGCCGTCGATAGACACGTATCAAATCTAAGTAACTGATCATTAAGTTAATTGTGTCATTTCTCGTTACTATAAACGGATTACAGTTTCTCATTGTATTGAAAGTCCAGTGTTTTTATCATATTATAGTAGGTATATTTTATAATAACTGATTGTCACGAGGTTGGAATCTATTAGCATTCGGTTAGACCTGTTGCCCATGGACAAATGTATAACGATTTGGCAATGGATAGGACAGCATATTTTCATTAACATAATAATCAATAAAATATATTTTATAGCGGTTAATATGATAATCGCTTTAAGTTCTGTAAAGTACTAAAAGGCTATTATTATATTACTACCATGTTAAGCACAAAGAAGATATTTATTTTTCTAATAAAAAAAAATTCGGCTCTATAAGCTACTAACATTTTATCAAAGAGTGTTTACTATTTATTGACTTAATCACAGAAAAGTAATTTTTTATACTAATCTTTAAATTTCAATTCTATTCAGATTCCCTATTTTAATACCCACAACAAATGGAATTAATTGTTATCACAATATATTTGAGGTTTATTTACTATCAGTTGCTCACCTTCCTGAAACAAAAAATACCTTGCAACTTACTGTTATGGCTTTAACGCATATTCTCTACTTTTTATGGCACGGATTAATTTCCTCGATCGCTTTATGCACATGACGTCTTGTATAGACATGCAGTATCTAGACGATAAGAAATTATTAACCATGGTATCAATGGAACGTAGTTGTCAGGAAAAGTATTACCGCAAGTAGCTCCGGATTTGTAAAACCTGAAATGTTTGTATATTTTTTGATTTAATTCGTTTATCGATTTTTAGTGATCCAATAATAATTAAACAAAATAAATTAATACTTTTAAGAAAAAAAATCTTATGTTGTCAATATGGAAGACGTACGTACCAACTTATTTGTAATTTTTCATTATAGAGTTAGCAATTTAGCATATACAAGTAGTTTTTGTTACTTTCTTAGACAAGATGCAGATACCGGTATTTTTAAATTTTAATACGTAGTTACGGTAAGTATACTATACTTACATGCCAGGAGCATAGCCAGTTAGAATGGAGAATGAAGAAATCATTTTTTTAGATAAATTCGAGAGTACCTACATTTCTTTATCCTACTTTTAGACAAGGGGGAGTCTGCTGACTCTCATTATAGTATTAGTAGTATTATAGTAAATAGTTCATGATAAGTACTGAAATTAAATTAATGCAGTAGACAAGACAAACGAGGACTTAGGTAAACTCCGGTTTACCTAAGTCGTGAGAGGAGGAAAAAATAAAAATCAATTTATTTCAAGCCTCATACCTACAGCTTTAAATTGCTTATGTGTCATAGAAATGAGGGTTTCTTATCAACAAATTAACTTCCGACAAAGTAATTTAGACGTTCTACAAAAATAAATAAAATAAAAATATCACTGATCACAAATTAAAAATAAAGATATATTTCATTTAGTTTATTTAACATGTTTTATCACTCTCAACATAATGCAACCATTTAAAGAATAAAATACAACCTAAAGAGGTCAAGCTGAAAAACAACGCGAAGATTAACCAACTCACGATGCAACATTTGTTCTCAGGTCAAGTCTTTGCGACATTTTTTTATTTTTAATTATGTACAAAATAATAAAATGTATCCGTAATATAAGATAAGGACCTTTACCTGTTTCATTAACATTTGCAGGTGAATTTTTAAAGTCAAATCCTAAACTATGAAGAATACTAAAAAATACATGTAAGGAGTGTCGAAAGCTATTCCAACGAAAATAGAAACTACATGATTGGGTTGACTAAACTATGTTTTAGTTTATTTATCCCAGATATTCTTTAAAATTATGATAATGAAATTCGAATATCTCGAAAACTATGCATTTTCGTAGAACATAAATGTTATGGCTTAATTTATAGCATTTTAAACCTATCGCACCCTGTAAGGAATACCTCGAGTTA
>LQNK01001261.1:265189-294724 GCA_001586405.1 Phoebis sennae
CCTTTTCCCCTTTTTATTAACTTTTACAGGTGAATTTTTAAAGTAAACTTTTAGAGCCCAATCCTAAACTATGAAAAATATTAAAAAATGCATGTAAGGAGTATCGAAAGCTATTTCAACGAAAATACAAACTACATCATTGAGTTGACTAAACTATGTTTTAGTTTATTTATCCCAGATATCTGAAACTATGCATTTTCGTAGAACATAAATGTTATGGCTTAATTTATAGCATTTTAAACCTATCGCACCCTGTAAGGAATACCTCGAGTTACCAATAACCCTGTATTAAATATATGTTTCTACATGCACGACATAATTGAATTTTGCATGTGCGATAAACATCATAATATGTTATTACTTGTTTTAAATGTTAATCTTTCTAAGTGCATTGTAGACAATCATTAACAACCTATTGTTATTTTATACGAATGAATTCTGGAGCCGATATTTTATTCCTGAAGTACCTAAATCTTACTACTTTTTCAAATTGAGCGTTAGCGATTTTGTTTATGTCAACATTTTGTTGAGATTTATTTTAATTAGTCACTCATTTCCGAAAGATGATTAATTGACTTACGGGCCTTCAGACTCTAGTTGAACTTTCAAGTAGTTTGAACAGGCAGATTTTTGTATGTTTCTAAATTCAGAAAAGTAGTTGTTGCTAAAACTTTAGCGTTTTATATAAACTAAAGTACAATAATTTCAACCAATTATTAAACTCGGCCAATTTTACGCTAATTTTTCTTCGGTCCTTACAATCAGTTCCCAACCCTTATTTAGCTTTATAACAGCTTATGCATAACCGCAAATACTTAAATATTTCAGTCTTCGCAATACGGGCTAGATTTTGTTCGATTGCATATAGACAAATCTCTGAGTGCTAATTACTAGTTTTCATTTTTCAGCGCGCCCACGTACAAAACGCCTACACAGTTTTCCTTCAAATCAATAAATTAATTTTGCGGCAGAAACTAATATACAATCACGTCAGTCGTACATCCAATCTACCACTGCAATTTGAATATGCAAAATATCAATACATAATCAACGGTAATCATTGAACATAACCGAGGTACATCGCTGCAGTGTTCCAGTATATTATTTCAGAAACATTTACGCAAGAACGTTTCACCGACGGAAAAGGAAGCCAACAAACTTCACGCTCGGACAGCGTTGCCGCTTGTAAACTAACAGTGAGAATTACTAACACACTTACCAACTTTATTAATATTTCTATAAACAATCAAAGCGAAAAAAAAAATGTTTAAGTCTCAGTAAAAATTGTCCAATGTGTGGCCACCATAAATTAAATAGAACAGGGGTTCCCAAACTGCGTGTCGCAACACCCTGGTGCGTCGCAGGAAGTATAGAGGGCGTCGCGCGAATTTAATTGCTTCCCTCCCACCATTGATTACGCTCTCTTTATTCCTATTTAAAACTAGAACTCACTCCCCGCTGACTCTAGAGCGTCTTAACATATAAAGTAAAATCGCAAATGCGTCCCGGATCGAAAAAATTTGAGAACCCCTGAAATAGAATATAGTCAAGTTTTTTTTAAAGAATAGGTATTTAGGATTTATTGCTCATGTAAATCATCTCGACTTATTTTTTGTATGCTTGACAACTCATTGAATTCAATAATTAGTAGTGACATCATGCAATAATGAAAGTTCCGTTCTTGATACCGCCTGCACATGCATTTTATGTCCGGTTCACTAAACAAATTTTTTCTACTGCCTTGCTTTATTCAAATGAATACAACTTAAAGATGGTTTATTTAAATTTCACGTAAATAAAATGAATTTCACACAAGGATTTGCTAAAAAAAACAAAACGATAAAGATAATAATGTATTTCTTTTCTTACAAAATTATTTACAACACCATTATTATGCATGTATCCATTGTCATATATCATTACAATTGAGATAAATAACCTGGGAGCGAATTTACATAGCTTTAACACTAATTAACAGGTCATTAGGCACCATTCCCTAAATACGATTATGTTAAAACACACAACATACTTTTCATATAGGATTCCACACGTTGTAATGGTTGGAATTGATTTTTAAATTGCAAATGTATTGAAATATATTGGCCCTATTGAAAATTACTTATATTACTGGCTTAGAACCTCTCGGTGACTAAATTCAAGAGATCCTAAAACATATATAGAAAGCAAATAATTTCATAATTAATCATCAGCGTAAAAATATTATTTGGACTAACAGACCGAATCGAATATATTGAAACTGTTATAATATTACGTACTTCAGCATGAAATTGTGTGTTAAATCCTATATAAATACAATAATATTTACACCTACTTATTAAATCATATGAGTGAGTAATTCCATTAAATCAACAATCTGTATTAGCTAATTATAATAATTATAATGTTAATTTAAAACTTTTTACTTTGCGCAACATTTCGTAACTTCTAGAATACAGCAATGTACCTTGAGTAGACGCGCATCGAAATTACAAAGCACATTACATAAATAATAACTACTATATATATCGACTGTCCGTAAACGTGAGCGATTAAATAATACCTATAAACACAGATAGTTATTGAAAAACGTCAGTTATTTTCCATTTACATACAGATTTATAATAAACGTACAGGTAAAGTGGTAAACAATATTCTACAATTTAATAAAAATGTACAAACTTTACATAACGTGATGGACGCGTGATACACGTAATGAAAATTAACCATAATTTACATGTACAGCTTATGTTATAAAATTGTATAGACATCGAAACTGCGTCATTTAATTTCAATATAAATTATGAATTTATTTTCAACCTTCATTTAATAATATGACATCATTTAAAACTATGTTATTAACGATTTCCAATTGATTGTTTCAACAGTCGCCTTCACAGGAAATAGGAGTCTTATTAACTTTTTTCTTTACTTCATTTCCTGTTCAAATAAGTTTAATATCCAAAAGAACGGAATAACAGTTTATTTTGTGATAAGACGACCTTTTCAATGGTTTTAATTATGTAAACGTTATTTTAACATAATTATGTACACTAGAATATTGGAGATTATCCGATGTAAAAAACAATGAAGTATTCCAATAAAATGAAAACAAAATAATAGAAACATATCGAAGATCATATATATGAATTCAATTAAAAAGAATACCGTTAGAGAATTACGTAAACTTATCGATACTTTTTGTTTAATACTTACCTATTTGCATCGTAATTTCAGTGTGCATCGGAAGCATTATTATTATGTAAAAGATCGGACGATACATAACTGTACAAGAACATAACATTACACGTAATTAGGCCCAGTTGGCAGCATTTCTGATATACAAGTTATTGTCGAGGTAACGAGAAGCAATTAATAGCTAACTACTGACATTGCAATTATCAACAATTCAAAATGGCGTTGTACTCTCTTCAGTTATAAAGCTGGGAAATAGAAATTAAAAATCAACACGCGACTATTTACACACATTGATATAGCGAGTTCCAAGTATTTGAGAAAATAAATAAACAATATTTTTGTATTTCAAGATTACAGTGTGAGATAAGATAAAACAATTAAAGAAATACAGAATGTATAAAAAGCGTGACAATAGTTAAATAGATGAAGAAAAAAATACGTGGCATTGAAAAGAATTTCATAAATATAGCAAGTATTTCAATGAATAACATCTACCATAACCTTAACAATAGCCAATATATTTATAAATTATTATGGCCAACATCACTAACCTTTAATAATAAATACTTTTATGACCAAGAAATAGCATTTTGAAATAACAACTAACATAATACACCTTTGTTTTGCTCCTCCTTTGTATATGCTAACAGCGTGTCTAATTTATGTAATATACTATATACTATATATAGTAAGAATTCAATTAATATTACTTCTCAGATCCCAGCTTTATAACGCGAACCATTAAAAAGCAATGAATGTACGCTTTCAGTCTTGCTTTCGTTATATACATGGACATTATTAACCATAATTAATTACTCAATATATACAGGACAATGTTTAATGGTACATTGTTTTAGAATATCACATTTTTAAATAATTTATTGAATATAAAATGTGGACGACTAAAAGTTTTATATCCTATGAAAACATATAAAATAATAATTTTGCATTGCTAATTTAACTAAACTTAACTATATGAATTAAAAAAAAATCCAATATCGTAATCACAAAGACACTGATACATACACAATAATAATAATTAATAAAATATACATCAGAATAATTGAAAATAATCCAAGTTTTAGATACCACTGTTTATTTCATTGGTAATTGGTAAACTTATATATGTGATAATATTTCAAGCCCCACTGACTAACAGATAGATTCGAAATATATAGTTTATACATAACTAAATTCAATCAGATAATTGTTCTGATATAAACTTAGTGGAAAATAGCTTAATTTTTAAAGTATAACATGAGAAAAGTAGTTTAATGTTTTTTGAAAGAAAAATGTTTTTAAGTCCCCCGATACCAAACTCTGTAACTTTTCAGCTAGTTCAATGAATCTTTCATAACTTTCAACTACAACACTACATTCTTCCATACGCTTCCATCCATGATATATTCTTGCATATTACTATTATATTATATTAATACATTCATTTTGGCAATAAGTTTTATGGTTGCTGGTTGTCTTAGGATCAATACAATTTATATCCTACGAGTTTATTTAGTCATAAATACATTCTCACCTTATTGCCTATGTTAGCAAAATAAGGATACATTTAATGATAGTTAAATTCCCTACATGCTATGATGATTTTTATCTCATAATGAACCAAAGACAATAATACCATAAACCTTTGATCACAAGTTCTCTTTACTTATGAGAGTAAAGTATATTTTCTGCTGTAAAAACTTAATACTTTCTTTCACCTGCTTGCGTACTGGAAGTTTTGATTTGAATAGGCACTGGTAGCATTCACCAATGTTCTGACAATACATTTTTGTACCTTAGAAAAACCTAACACATTTTTATTTGCATTGTGGTTTCCCAAGTTATCCATTTTGGGTATTGACTGTTGAATCACCTATGACATCATATCACAGTGAGCTCATCACTGTATTGCATTCAACACAAGTATGAAGCTCACGATCTTAGATTGAACACAGCTTTTGTATGTTCTGTGATAAGTCATAAAATGGCATTCGACTGATGGAAAATTGGTGATTCTGTATTTTTAACACAATGAGACCATCATTATACAGCTTAAAGAAGCATGACGCTAACAGATTATACACTGCTTAATTCTCCACACACCTCCATGCACTGTTTTACGCTTTTGCACGTACCACGTTGTGCAAACGGCATGTAGCGATGCAACACTAGTGGCACTCAATTTACATTGACTGGACCCGCATAGTACGGTCGCACAGCACTAATGTCCGAGCTCAGCACTTCACTCGTGAGGTCCGGTGCGCACTGTGCTAGTGGGCGGAGTGCACGCTGTGCTGCGCCTTCTTCTTGCGCTGCGCCAGCATGTCGTAGAACGGGTTGTGGCTGATCGAGCGCCGGAGACACTCGATCCACTCGTCTCGCTCTTCCGCTGTTGCCGCTGACATTCTGAAACGAAACAAGTGAGGTTATACACAGTGTTGCCACCTCAGTTTTTATTTTAGGGCTAGACAGAAAGCAAAAAGGGGCTAGATTTCCTCAGACCCTAGAAAAAAGGATTCAAACTTCGTGTCAGAAGTCTCCAAATTTTTGTATGATTGCTAAGATTGTATTTCTAAAAAGTATCGTGACGAGTTAAAAAATGCTAGGTTGCCATTTGAGGGCTAAATCATAAAAGTTCGGGCTCATCCACCCAAAAAAGGGCTGAATCCAGCCACATAAGGGCTAATGTGGACTATAAATATTTATGCAGATTATTGGGAAATACAAATAAGATATCCTTTTCATTCCTAAATTACAGACCTACAACAGCAATTTTCTCTCTATTGTTTTGATTCTTGTAGTAACGCCACAGTAACGAGAGACCCTCTAACGTCACAAGTACTATATTATACTTCCACTTTAATCACTCTAAAACCTACACAGGTACAGACAGCAAAAAGCGACTTTGTGTTATACTATGTAATGTTACACACCTGTACACAGTATGCTTGCCCTCCACCACCTTGCCCTCGGAGTCGGTCTTGCACGCCTTGATGAGGTCCGCGCCGCCGCTCGCGTACAGCTCCAGGCAGTGCGGCCGCTGGCGGTCGCTCGCGGGACGGACCTGTAAGTATACAACAAACAGTTTAACATACATACAAAAATACGGTCGAATTGATAACCTCCTCCATTTTTTGGAAAAAGTGCAAGAAACATTGGAAAAATTATGCTAGATTATATTATAAGAAATAGAAAATTTTTGGTTTGCAATGTGCATCTTAGTGCATAGCTTTATAAATAGATGTCATGTAGTCGCCCAGAATCGCGTATTTTATTATTAATCCTAATTCACCCGTTTTTTTTGGATTGAAAATTAAAGAACGTCATAAAGCATGCCTGAGAATCTCAAAATCGCACCAAAAAATCCACCCATCTATATCCATACCATATTGCAAAAACTTTCAATTCCATATTACCCAATGATCATACACCCATTATGATAATAATGTCACTCATTCGTGAATTACTTTTTATTTCGATAAAATTTTATCAGAAAGCTATATTAATACATTAATCTTATGTCTACTTTCTTTTTAAATTATTATAATTAAGCTTTAGTGTAGTAACTATAGCGCTAATTATACACATTAACGTAGACTCGGAATTTTAATCGCTAATTAGTATTCTTTACTAGTCATTTAATCATCCATAATAAAAAAACTAACACTTTAAAGAGATATCGGTGCATTAAAGTGTAAAAAAACACATTAACATTTTAATACCATCACTGAATCAATTTAATCGGCGAAAATCTTAGTTTAGACAGTCATGATTACAAAACAAACAAATAAACATAAAATTAAGTGGCTCGAAAGCGCAGCTAACATAATGTAGAAAGTTTATTGCGTTCAAATTGTCGTGAACCAATTGGATACCCATATGGTATTAATATCATCTTTACTCAAATCGTAAAGCGAGACATTAATGTCGATATCGCAGCGATGTTGACTCAGCTACTTACGATCGCCGATAATGCTCAAGTTTTATCCTTTTCTATAGAAAGGATAATGTTGACTTAGAGATAAAACTTTTTATACCAGTTACATACACATGTCCACAATCTCATTATAATTTATTTAATATATTTTCTCTTACTTTGCTGTTATCATATTTCCTCTCTGTGTGGCTTTTTTGATGACTACCCTACAGCCGTGTTATGTCAATAATTACACGGGAGTTCTGTACCTCTGATTTTGATTACTTATGCCTAACTAATTAATGAAAAAATATTTTTATTTAATAAAGTTTGCTTTTGTAGTTACTAAGACGAAATTTTAATTTTTATGAAAAAGCTCTATTTTTTAATTTAAATTATACGTAAAAGGAAAACAGTTTTCAATTCACATATTTTACTGACTTTAATTATACAAGACGGCATAAATAAACCCACAAATACAAAAAAGAATATAAAAAAGACTTTAAAAATGAACAGATTTGGTATTTCTTCTGTGTAAGTTGGAACTTTCTCGTATGAGCCCCAAATGTAGTCACCCATGATGTTTTCATTATATTGTCCTTGATAACGCTTTTCAAAGTTCATTACATCTTGGTGGAAACGTTCCCCTTGCTCTTCTGAATATGCACCTAAGTTGTCTTTAAATTTATCCAAATGAGCATGTAGCATGTGGACTTTCAAAGACATTCTGCAACCCATAACTTGGAAGTTGTGAAGCATATCAGTAATAAGCTCCGTGTAATTCTCTGCCTTTCTGTTACCAAGACAGCACACTGACGTTGACGTTTTGTCACTCCCGCTTCACAACCACAGCCCCCCCTGCCCCTCTCCTGTATCTTATATGCAACGGCTCCTAAAAAAACTGCTAAAACACTATAATATTCGTTTTATATTGTGTAAAGGTACAAAAGCAAACTTTATTTATTATAAATTGAATTTCTAATTTTTTTTTCGATGTATACAATCAGAAAATATTCACTAAATAACAGACTCAAAAAAAAAAATTTTTTTTTGTTGACTTGTGTTATCGAGTGTGAGTATAAATATATTTCTTTTTTTATTTCACCATTTAACATCTGGTGAATCGTAATTTATTTGAAGTATTTTATAAGAAATATTTACTTAATCTCGAACGAATATTGAATCAATTGTACACCGCAGTTGGTAAATTATAATTCTCTTAATACTATTTATAGAAAGTAATTTAACCAGCAGGCGGTTCGAGTATGATCACTTACGCATCTTATCTTAGCACACCCACAATAAGATAAAGTGAAAACGACAACCGTTGCAGAAATTACGATATGCAGTATCAGTGATAATAAAATAAATAATTTACAGCCCCGACTTGACCGGTTTTATTTGTTTATAGTGGTGTTATAAATGCTTTGCTTATACTTTTATTTTCTGTACAAATATTAGTAATTTTAAGACACAAGTAAATGTAAAATGAAAATTAAATATACTTAGCATGTTTATTGAGGGTGTGAGGGTACATTTTAACTATACATCATGTAAATTTTTACATTATTTTGTGAAATTACTTATATTTAGAGTTCCGTACATTCAAAGGACAACAACTCAATTCGTTATTTTTTGGAAATTACGTCTTCAATATTAATAAGAAAATATACTACGTCAATGCACAGACCCAATACAATTTCGAGGATTCTCAGTTACTGCCACAATCTTATTTGGAGATTAAATATTTTTCTAAGAAACAATATCAATCAATAGATAAAGTACTTACAGATATATTTTCTAATGGAATGATTCCTCGGGGCTCCTTATCCGTCGTGTATTCGAAGTAGTAGAGACAGTTATCGTTCAAAATGAACCATCTTCTCTTCCATGATTTGTATCTGAAATTAAATCACATCATAATTATTAACATGTCCTACAATTTTCTTTCAATATATTTATTTATTTATTTACAATTATTTATTGTGTAATAAGTGCCTTAAATATAATACATATTATGCACATCAACTTAAGATGCTATTACACAAAAGGCGGCCTTATAGCTGTGACAGCAATCTCTTACAGGTACAAATATACACAAAAAATTTTCCTCCTACGTTTTTAATTGTAAAGAGGAAAGAAATATATTATTGTAATAAATAACAGATTGTAATGTGACACATGATGATGAAACAATAATTGAGGTTGTGGTAGATATTAATATTGGTTTAACTCGAAATTATCATATATTTAAATTTACTCATGTACTTCAGTTAATCCAGTAAAATAAATATTTCTGTAAGGAACATATCAATACTTAATACAAAGCATTAAATATCAAACATTGATTGATCAATATGTTTCCACATTTAAAAACCTTTACAAATAAAATCTTAAAATAGCATGTGTTTCATGCAATAATTAAGTCATTGTGAAACCTCCATGATACAAAGTAATTAAGTCAACAGAGCGCAAAACATCGCAGTGTAAATACCATGAATGTAATCTTAAATTAGCGATTACACACAAGAGCTTATTAAACAGTGCTCTGGTGATATGCAAACATCATTCATGAGATATTCAAATGGGTTGACAATGCTTTAGCAACGTTATTATTAAGATCTATATTTCACTAGTTTCTTCACCTGGTTTCAGCCGTGAAGCCTTTGTCATGTATTCATAATGAGAAATAATCTCAAATCCTTTCAGTAATTTTGAAAATAGTACATTTAAACAAGCATACGAAAAAACTCTTCCACATTATTTAAAATACACAACATTTTGCCTTAGAAAGAATTATAACAACTTACAATTTTCAAAGTTATTAAAGAGCCACAAAATGTATATGAGCAAAAAAGTATATATCTAATATTACCCGTAAACATTAATAAAACTAATTTCACAAAATATAAGTAAGTACTATAGAAGTCACCATCCAAAAATTACTGTACGTTTATTAAGTTTTAGGATTAGTATAATGATAAAAAGGTAATATGTACCTGCCGCCCTGCTTCCACAGCCAGCCCTCCTTGTCCGGGTTGAAGAAGGTATGCATGAGATCATTACCGTCGTCCTCGGGAATCTTGAACGGCTCCGTCTTTATAGACTCGTATAAGGACTGCAAATTAAACATTATTACATTAAATACAATATACATTACATTATAAAATACTTTTAAAGGATTAGGATACACATTATTTTAGATTATTATCGACCCGACGTTTCGAACACTTTACAGGGAGCTTGGTGACTGAGATGACAGTTGTCTTTATTTGTGTCTTAAATCATTTCAATCATTGTCGGGTTCAAATCTTGTTAATACTTTAATTAGAATTATATTGTTGTGTTGTGATTTTTTATAGGAACACTACAATCAGAAAAAATTTCTTGCAATGACTGCTTATATTTATTTATTGTACGCATAATATACGAGATAAATCAAGAATATGCAAAATCAACATGAATAAATGGACAAACTCCATATTCACTAAAGTATTAGACACTTTATATACATACCAGTAGTAAAACCAACTGTTTTTATCTACTAGACGATCCGTATTGTATTCACAAGGAAGCAACAAATTAAGACACCATCTCTACTTCAAAACAATAAATTACTATCGCGTACCACATCGCTACCGACTCGACTGCCTTGTCAAATGTATGACACGTTTATCGGCCGTCACTTAGCGCCGATAAGGGGGCATTATATTGACATAAACTATCGCCTCATTTACTTTATAATGGCTCATTTACGTCATTAGGGTGGTTGGTGAGTAAACAAGGTCAGTCATAACTACTTCGATTGATAACAAATTTCTTAATGATCTGTCTAATTACTGATCAATGAAAAATATACTATAAAATTGTCATATGTTTAGACAATTGATTGCAGTAACGTAATATCACGGTCTTGTAGTTTCTTTTAGAAAGTAAATAAATCGATTAAATATGATGAATATGAAGACCTTTTGTATCAACGTAGTTCTTATACTATGTCTGGAATTTTTGTGTTAACAAACTTACAAATCCATTAATAATAAAAAACCAGCCTCTATGAAATCACTAGGAGGCAAATGTTCATTAATGCTAGGCGTTCACATATCGGTTTTGCACGCATCCGTGGCATCGTACGAAACGCATTATCTATACAAGTAAAGAATCCGATGCGTACGATTGAAAGCCTAGCTTTAAAGTTTATATTTCTATAGTTAACATATCTTTTAATAGTTTAACAATCGACAATATATTCTAGGAAGTACTAAGAACTATTTTATTACTGGTAGAACAGGTATGCGATTATCATATAAAGGGTAAACAACGCAGCTTAACACGAGTCGTGACAATGTTACATTAGGACTTGGTATTAATTTTTCATGTTAGAACGTGATGTCACGCCAGTAATACTACTTCAGGTTTATAGAAATACACTAATAGTTAACCTACATAGTTTGTCGCTAATCCAAGTAAAGGAAATGTAGTTAACGGTGATATATCACCGGGATCTATCTATGCTCTCAATAATATATCCAATTAAGAACTTGACTACTCTAGAACTCGGCTAATACGACAATTTAGTGTATTGTTTTATAATATAACTTGATTATGATTAATTTGTACATCTCAAGTGAAGGTTTAGATATAAGAGTGCAAAAAAACAAATGTTAACCTTCGAATCAATGTTAACTACGCGATAAATTGCCTGTCAAATTAATACGTGCTTATTTTATATCTTCAATGCAAATGAGATGATCAACAAACACTTTATTTACAAATTGGATTTGTAATAAAGATTTAAATATTAGTGTTTCAGTTATTAATAAAAAAAATGGCTTCGATAGTATTCCTGAAGACCGTAAAGTGGTGTTCGAATGTGATTATTTATTACAGCGGTAAAGTAAAGTAGGGTAATTTTATAAACTAACAGGGACTAATACTAGCGTAGCCTACATTCGCCTTACGGAAGAGTTACTGTTTACATTTGGTTATTTAAAAGGCGGCTCTTTAGGTATACGTCGGAGGTAAACCGCATGCTGGTACTGCGAGTATATTTTCTTAAATCCGTAATTGAAATGGTACATTTCGCTTAAAAAGCCGGATATTTTTTAAGAAATCATTAAAAACTGTTGATACAATCTATACTAATATTATAAAGGTGAAGAGTTTGTTTGAACGCGCTAATCTCAGGAACTACTGGTGCGATTCGAAAAAATCATTTTAGTGTTGGATAGCCCATTTATCGAGGAAGGTCATAGGCTATATATCATCCCGATATTTTCAAGGGAGCGAAGCCCTGGGGCGCAGCTAGTACACTAACAATAATGAAAGTTGGGTGTAATGATTTTATCAGCGCAATACATTAGAGCCTCTTTACTCTAATGGACGTCAACCATAACAGACTTGTTCTAGTTAGCGAAATTATTGCGACGACGATAACTAGCCTAACTAGACCAAGGCTTTAGATACCGTCGACTTTACAAGAAATTTTGGAATTACATTTACAATGTTCTGTAGCCAAATATGAAAATTTAAAGAAGTTCCTGATAGAATTTTACGTGATAGTGATAGTTATTTTAATAATAACCACAATTACCTAACTTTTAAAAATAGGTACCTGTAGTCCTAATTGTTGATTTTTTTGTCAATGGAATATATTTCATAATGTAGCCCTAATACATTCGCAACCCGTTAAATATAGTTTTTATGATCACTGGTCTTTTACCTGGGAGTGATGGCTCAATAGCCATAAGGCCGCCTTTTGTACATGTCCATATAGTATATAATGTTCATTGTGTTTATTTGTATATTTTATTTTGGTGTATACATTAAAGTGTTTTCATTCATTCATTCATTCACTTACCAAGAGCAACTCCTGAGGCAAGTCTCCCCCGTTGTTAATCCCTCGGTTCATAGCCACGAACTGCTCCGGCGTGGGCTTGTCCTTCACGCTGGGGTTGTGCAGTGAGGTGTTCAGCATGATGATCGCAAAGCTGAGCACATAGCACGTGTCCGCGTTCGTGAATATGTCCGGGTTCAGCTGGCAGTATCGCTGGGCGAAGCTCTCCATCATGCGGTCGATCTTTTGCGCTTCGCCCGGGAGACGGAAGCTCCATAGAAATTGTCTGGAATATCAAACGGAATTTTGGACTATCTGGTTTTTCTACTGGGTATTTATTATTTACGCAAAATTGTCCCTTTCCATATATGTAGCTAGAACTTTGAATCATAACATACCTACCGAAATGTAAATACCACTTGTACAATTTACATTTGAGTAGGTAATATAACAGGAAAAGAGGTAATATGCAATTAATTGACTTTGTAGAAGGCTATGTTAACCTAAAAATTTAAAGATTAATTGTTATTGGCCGAGACGTATTAACACTGAGTGTTATAGGTCATTGAGGTTATATATTCCATTTTGTGATAAGTTTTTATTTCACGCGAGCGCGTGTGGGTCATCGAGGTGTGTTAGTACATAAATAAATCTGCACCAATGTAAACTTATGTCTGTACCTAACATTTATGTAACAGGCAATTGTTGTTCAGACATCATTTTTTGTTATAGTTTTTATCTGCATTGCAGGTAGTGTCAATACAGAACATATAACAAGTAATGCCGCCTGTCGGCAATCCTGTGCGTTATTGTTTGATACACACAATGAATATATTTAAAACAATGTCAAATGTTAATCAAGCTGAGTCAGTTACGGATTCATTAATACGATTTTTAATTGCTTTATAATCGCTTATCAAAACAATCGATCACTTTATTAATGAAAATCTCACCAATATCTCTAAATGCACGATAAACAATCTTAAATAACATTAAACGTTCAATCGTAGCCGGAGTGATAGGGGCATTCCATTAAAGTGAGACTCACCTTAACGCCTGTACGAGTATCAAGTCTGTGAAGTCGTGAAGTTCAACGAAGGCTCTCAGTACCGCCTCATTGAATTCCGAGCGCTCGCCGAGGTAATCGCCTATCGCGGTTTTACTCAGCCCCTCGCCTTTGTGTAGAAATTGCGCTACGTCCTCGGGTGTCCTTTGTAGTAATCCGTTCTCGTACAAATACTCTATACCTGTAACAACCATTCTGGTGAAATCACATTCGGGAGCATCTACATTTAATTGAATCATTCAAGGCTATTAAAACTTTACATATTATCCAAATTAAATGTAAAGAAGTCCTACTAAACTTGATTTTATACAAAGAAACATTGTGAAATAATATTTAATTAAATAATAATGAACCGCGTTTTAAATTCGTTGAAAATTCTTTAATTTGCAAATGGATTTCCATTTACCATGTAAAGTGCCCATCGTGGTGCACGTATTGTGCATTAGGATATTAAAAAATCTGGCCAAACAAAGTGGGTGTTCCGCTTCAAAAATGTATTTTAGTATAACAGGCCGTCCGAGGAAGCTACTCCGCCAAAGCCGTTGCGGCTAGGCTTTCTAGAGTAATTGAAGAGATTTTAGTATGTAATTCAAATAGATGAAAGGAGGGTTGGGTAAGCTTAAAGCTATTTCATATATTGCACCAATTGTACATCTGTACATACATAATAACATTTGTGATGAAAACACTTGGAACAAAACCAAAAGGATAATAAGTGGAGAATTTTTCCTTCCTTGAGTTAAATTCAATTGATTCAGACGAAACACCACCAACAGTTTTGCGTAAGAATATAAGATGAAAATTTACGATTTAAATCAGTTTACTTCCTACAATTGACTTAGTCTTTACAATGACGCTAATATATTTGCATTAATAGAAATTAATGTGCGCATAATTTCATTTAAGTAGGTATAATAACTGAGGCATGAAGTATTAAAAACTAGATAGATTAAAAACTAGATTGAGAGACATGCCACTGAAGTTGTCATTGAACTTCTATAAAACACACAGCAGTTTTATTATTAATTTGAAGTGGAATCTCTAGTCTTTTGTTGGCAGATATTCGTTCAATTCTCTTGAACGATCCATTGATACCTAGTCTAGCTCCACTGACGTCACAGTCGTCATGGTTTATTGCTCACCCCTGACGTCACATGCCTCCCTCCACTCGACACCCACTGTGAGAGTAATTCGTAGGGTTTTGCATTCCGAGAAACTCAATGCCTCAAGTTACACGACACAGTCTTTATACAGGGTGTCCCGTAATGAGTGAAGCATCTTTTAGGGAATGATAGCTGAGCTAATAATCTATCAAAAAACCCCAATATAGGTCATACGAAAATATCACTGTTTTTGAGATATTGAGGATTTTGTAGTTTTTTCAAAAATGTTGACCTCACCCAATGTTTTATATTACTGTGGCCGTAATTCTTGTTTGTTTTTCATAATTTTTTTACTAAATTTTCTTTATGAGTTGCTTTCTTGGATACATGCATTAGATATTAATAGAAGTATCAGACAACGGAAGAAAAAAATTATTTATTTCAAATTTTGTATAGAGTAAAATTTTGAGGTCAGATTTGATAGTCTGTGGTTTAAAAAAAAATGTACTACACTGAGACGGTCAGTGAACTTAAAAACTTCTGTATTTAATATTGATTTCAAAATGGTATAAAAGTTATGGTTTTTCCCTATAGCAAAAAAAATATTGCAATTTGAAATCAATTTGGGACCTATTTTAATGATACATCCAGAATGATACTTAGTATTAAATGTTATTTTTTTACATGAAAAATAAAATTAAATGCTATTATTGGTCAATATTAATAAGAATTCATAATTTGTAATGTGATATATTGTGTATAAATGCATAAACCTTCATGAAATTTAATGTCTACTTTTATCATATACCATTACAATATCCTCACATTTCTCCAATATTCTCTAATACTTATCTATGAAAATATTATTTTATTAATTTAAAATAAATCTAAAAGTAAAGCATTTACTTTTGTGCCAAATTTTAGCTATGGTGGCCAAAATTTTCAGAGACTAACCAACATCGCGTGAGATTTCCGGGTCCATAATTATTGGTCTATCGAACTGATGATAGGTGTAGTGGGAGCTGAATTCAAATTTCCAGCTATTTCCATGGTAGAATGTGGCACATCATGTAAAATCAAAGGTTTACAACGGTATAGTACAATAACGGTTCTATTTAAAAATTTTGAAAATTTATGCATTTATACATAATATTTCAAGTTACAGATTATGTATTTTTATTAATATTGACCAATAATAACATTTTATTTTATTTTTCATGTAAAAAAATAACATTTCATACTAAGTATCATCCTGGATGTATCATTAAAATTGATCCCAAATTGATTTCAAATTGCAATATTTTTTTTGCTATAGGGAAAAACCATAACTTTTATACCATTTTGAAATCAGTATTAAATACAGAAGTTTTTAAGTTCACTGACCGTCTCAGTGTAGTACATTTTTTTTAAACCACAGTCTATCAAACCTGACCTCAAAATTTTACTCTATACAAAATGTGAAATAAATATTTTTTTTCTTCCGTTGTCTGATACTTCTATTAATATCTAATGCATGTATCCAAGAAAGCAACTCATAAAGAAAATTTAGTAAAAAAATTATGAAAAACAAATAAGAATTACGGCCACAGTAATATAAAACATTGGGTGAGGTCAACATTTTTGAGAAAACTACAAAATCCTCAATATCTCAAAAACAGTGATATTTTCGTATGACCTATATTGGGTTTTTTTGATAGATTATTAGCTCAGCTATCATCACCAAAAAGATGGTTCACTCATTACGGGACACCCTGTATAACCTGGCGATACGGCTCATTAACTCAGCGAGTAAAATGAAAGCTAGAAGTGTCTTTTATCGTAGATCTTGAAAAAAGCTCTCAAATGAGCTTCTTACTAAAAATAAAATTCAAATCTTTTTATATTCTGACGGGTATAATCTTAGAGCATGAAAGATTGAAAATAGCAGGATGATAAATTGTCATCGTCAAAAAAAGGACATCTCGGGACGGGGCGGTAGAAAGATGAGTATAGAGCGTGGTTGTTAGCGGAGCGGTCAGTCTACATAAATTGGCGCAACTGAGTTGCATATTCTGAGTACGCACTGATTTTATTAGCCTTGGTGCACAATATTAACGATGATAAATGTGACTGCAATGGGAAGGAATTAAATGTGTAATTGCGTCGTTACTTCTATACACAAAGCGATTTAACTAGTAATTAAATCAGTAGTTTCTAATTTAAAGTAAGTATTTCTAATTGAAAAACGTATTTTTAATGGGTTAAGATTTTTATGCCCTTAATTACTCTATGGAACTATTCAAGCACGCGAGCAATTTAAATATCCCAAGTTAATTACACAGAAAATTAAACTCGATTGGCCATAAATTAGCTAAAATACCTTAACCTTTTAAGGAAACGTAAAGTCAAATATTTTATAAAATAACAACTACTTAATGTTAATACATTTTCCGTTAAACCTTATACGTACGTAGCTTTGTTACTTGAGCAGTGTTTAGCAATACGGTGTTTAACAAATCATCTCATATGGCAGGTGGATGAATGTAAAAATGCATAAACAAGTGGTATTGCCGTCTATGTCAACAATGCGGTCTTGCGAGCCCGTCGTGGGAACAAAACACCTGTGCCTCAGCAAATGCTGACATACACCAGTTAGAATATCATTTTACTGTATAATCCACTGTTCTATATTTTACACTGAACATTACAAATAATAATTTTGAAGGAAACACAGAGAACAAACAGAACTACAATTCTGTGCTCAAATAAATGATTAAATGATTACGCAATAAGAGATATTTGACCAAGTGAAACAAACACATAAATAATTAAGGAAACCTAACCTGAAATGCGTTTGTACCTGGCAGTTTCTAAAACGCGCGTACGAATAATTTCTATACCTATTATGTAACATTGAGGTGTAGTTATGTAAATTATTCAATTGTGGCCAATTAATATTCATATTTTAATCTAATTGTCCTTATTTGGCCTGTTGAACTGTAGATAAGTGTATCGCTTGCGGCGTAAATTATGTTTAGTTAGTAATGATGACCGCAAAAGTTCGCATTAGTCAGGATGTATGGATGTATAATTTTATGAACAACCACGAGAGGACATTTTTCTATAGCAATAACAAATCGTCGGCCTTTGCAACAAATACTTATATTTTTCGGAAATCCTGTCTAGACATCCATTAGTATGACAAATATCTAATAACAGGAAGTCAATTAATACCCTTCAATGTACATATAATAAGAACATCACCAGAACAGTATCAGATAGTTTGTATTCTAAATGTTGCTTGCATACTATAATTATTCAGTATCTTAGTAACATCAAATGAACCGTATGCTCCTTGCTCTGGCATAAACATGCAAGCTCTACTTTATTATAGGAAAAGTGCGAACCTTTTTTGGGATCCATGTTGAATTTCTTTCTTCCTATGCTCATCTGTTTGGCCTTACTGTTCTGCTTGCACTCCTCCTGGCCATCGAGGCCCTCCAATTCTGCAACCACTTCGCCGAGCTCATCTTTGAGTTGCTGCAAAGATAGAGAACAATATTCAGCGAATCATCTCAAAAAATTCGTAGAAACCTAATAATTCGTAATGATATCTGACACTTTGTTATATGACAAATAACATTTATTAGACAAAGCATTGGATACAATAACTTTTATTAGACTGAAAATAATCTTATAAATTGGATGAAGAATTGGTCGGGAGAAAAATAGAGCGACTTAAATTCATTGTCACAATATAAAACTAAAAATCTAGGACGTACGGTTTTTAAACCGAACATCAACGAATACAATAGCAAAGGTACAAAGAAAATATGATATTCACTAGCTCGAACAAAAGTGAGGCCAGATGAAAATAATTATGAACACTGCCACAGCCCTTTAATGCAGACTTTAGCCTTTCTCCTTTAAAATATCCACCCCTTACGTTAGAAGTCTACGAATAATTAAGCTCATTTTAAATATTTTCAGCCTGAGATTTTCATTTTTATTTGTTTGCTGCATGTTAGTACACAGCTTTGCTACATATTCGAAAAACGCCAAATTAGCTTACTGAAAATTTTTGAAAGGAATTTAGTTTTCTTGTTTGAACTTGCTATCCGATTATCACTAACAGTTTCATAACAAATCAATTGCTTTACAGATCAATGCAATGCTACGATGCAAAATGTCATCTTGGACAAAGCGCACTAGTTAGCCAGTTGTCTCAAATCCCACCGCTACGGTCTGACGACGTTCCAACATAATTTGCGGTCGGCAACCTATTCCCCCAGGGGACCGCTACCGGTCTTCCTCGTCTAGACGATAAAATACACAATATCGAACATTTGTTTACTAAACTAGCACCAAATGCAATGGTAAATAATGATTCAATAATAAAGCGTGATCTTCAAAAGATAACATTTTATCATGTGATACACCTAATTTCATAATATGAATAATACCATACCATATGAATCATCGATAACATGGTAGCCATGGATAAAGCTATATAGATAACATGATAGCATGACAATGAATCATTACAATAGTAATATTATTTACCATTACTAATGTAAAAATATTGCCATCCAAAAGCTAACGTACTTACGTCCGCGTCTGCTCCAGCCCCATCTTACTTGCCATATTATCGAGAGCCTACAAGAGTTTGTTTATTAAGGCTGTCTAGACTGGTTTTTACTTCCATCGATAACAGGTGCCTTTACAATTTCTATTTGAACTAGGTATGTCAGTTAGAAATCTCTCTTCTTGATATAGAGTGAAAAGAGGGCGCTTATGGCGTATACGCAAATTGTTTACTAGAGATTATGCGAATGTGCTACAAAAGAGATTTCCAGCTATATATTTTTTACATACCTATTAAAACAAAAATAAAATTTAGTTTTATGGCAGTATAAACCTTTTGATTATTTAGATTAAAACATTTTTAGAAGGGAGCTTTGGAGCACTTAAAAAGTTGTCTTGACAATCTCGTGTTTGAAATTACCTTTCACTAGCGAAGTGAAGGCATTATTTTCGATATTTAACTAGCAATATACTGAAAGTCTATTTTATTTCCCACAGTAATGCAAGAGCGCTATTCAACGACAGACCATTCGGGCTATATCGGAGAGCTTCATAAAGAAAAATTGATTAAAGAAATTTGTTCTTCACTATCACTACATAGTATAAAACAAAGTCGCTTTTTCTGTCATGTGTCATGTTGTATGTCCCTATGAACGCTCAAATCTTTAAAACTACGCAACGGATTTTGATGCGGTTTTTTTTAATAGATAGAGTAACTCATGAGGAAGGTTTTTATGTATAATATCATCCATTAAATAGTGGACAAATACTGTTATTTTTGAGGTTTCTAATGTGATGTCGCAAATAATTACATTTTTTCCGCTTACATTGCAAACGCAGGCTGAATCCTACGAGATTTATCAAAATAATGTACTAAGTATTGTACACAATGAAAAGGTCTACAGAAAACTCCGCGATAGTATATCAGCATTGCACCCGTGCGAAGCCGGGGCGGGTCGCTAGTTACAAATACTTTTACTTTTACTAATACTTTTACTAATCATTCGTGTGAATGCTATTTTCATTAAAATTTTAAGGCATAGAGATCAAAGGTGGATGCACAAAGAACCGAAAATATCATCACTGATATTAATCCACAAGCGGGAAATTCTGATCAAAAGCTATCTCGTCTAGACGTATAAACGGTCTACAGAAATGTTTATTAAGCCTTGATTAATACATTTTAAGGTGCTTGGTTATTTCGGTAACCTAATGGACACATTTTTGTTATTAATAAACCGTGTAAGTTGTTTATATTAAGAGTATCCCATGGATATTTATAGGTAGATTAGTCGATACCACCTGCTCCAAAATGGAGTTTGTAAAATATATCGTTTAGAAAACAGTGTGGAGCAAATTAAACGTTGAATAAAATATCGTCGTTTAATTGAGGATATCCCACAATTTGATCATAATTTAATCAGTTAATCTTAAATAACAGCTAAGTTGTATTCTTATTGCAACGTAAATGAAAACTGGATTACACCGGAATTAAAATCAATTAATGTCGTAGCGTTTGTCGTAACTCGATTGTGAGCCACATCCGTCACTTCTGTCCGAGGGATTGGGAATTACATCACAATCGCTGGTCACACTTTCCATGATTTAAATGTTTTAAGTGTCGTAATTTGTTGTTTGATGGATGCATAAAGTGTGATCGATCTTACGAACAATAAAATATTGCAATCAATATTAATGGGCCGCAACGAATTTTATGTAAATAAAGAAAACGACACGCTTATTAAAATAATGGATAACAATTTTGAATACTATTAAACTTAAAATTAAAAAAGTAAGACTTGGAAAGTGGTAACATTTATTATTGACATTCAAATACAAAGCATTAATCATAAACTGTTGTAAACAATTACATTTTTAAATTTCTTATTGCGTGTTACTAAAACAAGAATAAGACATACTATTTTAATAATTCACTCTTGAATTATCAATCAATCCATTCATTCAGGTCATTATCATGACCTGTTCTAAAAATTAATAATGATATAAAAACAGAAAATGACCTGAAAAGCAATTGAAGGTAACAAGTGCAATTTTTTTTTTATTTGACAGGTGACGTTAAGAATACATAAAGGACATCCAACCCACACTGAAAATTATTTAGAGGTATTTGGAGCACTTGATAAATTACTCCCGTCGCTTGTGTCGCTAAAACAAGTAGTATTTTACAATACATTCAATTGGACAATTGTCGGTGTAATTTTCAATTTGACTCCATTATCGACACAAATCACTGGCCACTTAATGAAGGACAATTGATATTGAATGTTTGAGTAATTGAAATCTTTGGAATTGCTGAACAATATAAAAGTTATACGAGTCATTCTCATCTCTTAGAGGAATATTGAAGTGGCAATTTTCACCCATCACTTTTATATAGCCAGTGACGGAAACAGAACATAAATTCATATTAAGGACCTTAACACGACGGACAATCATACAATAAAACTGCAAATAGCTTGATGCAATTTCTTAATAGGAATATTGACAAATGAATCTTCAACCTAACAAGAATTCAAGAAGCGTGTGAAGTAATCTTGCTTGAGGACAAAAGCCACTTAAAATTGATTCTCTCTACTATCTACGACCCCTTGACCTAACTCTTCACGAAGATAAGATGAAGATACTAATAAGATGCAACTTTGAAGTCCAGGGAATTTAATACGAGCAAATAAAACAGAAGATAAATGAAAGCTAAATTGTAAGGTTTCGTCTGGTATTGAAACGATAGGTGTCGTAAAACGAGCGTGATCAAGAATCCTTAAATACTTTCCCCTATTAATTCACTTTCCCTGTGTTAAATTACAATTTCGCAACTCTACGGATTGTGCTTTGTTTCTATAAAATAAATTAACATTTCACCGGTCGTATAAAAGTTATTAACACAAAGAACCAATAACCAATAAAATAAATTGCATATTGCAAACCTGCCGGTAAAGAATAGGTTTACTCTCATATTTAATCAACTGTAATGAAAACATTTTAATGCGTAGAATAAAACGCGGCATTTCAAACGTGTACATTGAAAGAGAAGTAGGTAATGTGCCGTTTCGCATTTATAAAACACAAGACGGATGTGTTGTGTATAGGTATTTTGCTGACGTACACGAAACAACGGCATTATTTCCTCTGTTATCCTCTTCGATTCAAAACAACATGAATGCTACTGTAAATCATTATGCGTTATATTCAAATCAAATACCAAATATAGCCATGATTTTAGTTCTGGCTCCCGACATACAGTTTTTTTTTAACTAGTACGGGACCCTATGGATTCATTTACTATTGTACCAAGTGTTTTTTTATGCCAATAAATGAATTTGTATTTGTGGATTAAAATTTTCGCACACATGAAATAATTACAAATTGTTAACAAACTAAAATCAGTTATTACATTGTATATGCGTAATTAATTAACTACATTTTAGTCAGACAATGAGTGTATATATATTAAATACATAACATTTTACCGAGAGACACGTCTAACAATAGATTCGTCATTATCGTGCAGTTTGCGACATCCCATCGTATAATGGCCTGGACAATGTAAGCCAATCTATAAATAAAACCTTCCCACTTTAAATTGCTCGTTTCTAGTTCCACCCTACGAACGATGGACATAAATTTTTACTTACGCTTACTTCAATTATAAAAGGGAAACAGAGCTAATTTAAAACAAGCAGTTTTAATATACATTGCATGCACATATTGCGTGCATTGTATGAACGCTGAAATTATATTTTTATATTATAAAAGTTTACATAGATAGTATTGATTTAAATATAAAGAACGTGTCAAATAAAAATCTCTTGAAATTATCATTTTTTTTCATTAAAGTCTTTCACGTCTATAGATGAAGGAGGTCATCGTTCTTAACATTATCATCTTTGGGTAAATGTTTTGTTTATTTTGGCTCTTTTCCAATTAGCAACCGGTATCGTATTCACTCATAGGTGTAAGTAGAGACGATGAGTTTCGCAATAGCGCGGAATAATAAGAGGCAATAAAGTTATATGCAGTATAAATCCGCTTATTGCTAATTCGATAATTAGGTTATCAAACCCAGCAGAGAATTAGGTTTTGTAAGTTTTACTTTGTTGTAAAAACTGATATATTGTGTAAAATTATAAGTATTTGATTTTGCTATATCAATATTAAAAAATATTAATTATATTCACATTTATTTGTATTAGCTGCAGAATGAACTTTTTGCGATCACTAAGACTGTAATTGTAATTTCACAAGACTTGCATCATTTTAACAGTGTATGTTATGTTGGTAATCCATAAAACAATAAATAAATAAATAAAATTGCAATGAAAACTACATCCAATTATAGTTGCCTTATCGTTATACACAACAATACTTAGCATTGTACTCTCATTCTAAGCCATTGCATATCATCTATCCAGTATTGATTGAAAAAGCAATAAGGATCCGATATCCGTGTCTACAACTCACCGAATCCATAAGCTCTGTTATCACAAAACCAGTTGACATTACTGTTATACACATAACGGCATGTTTTTGCGTAACATACATATTTATTGAAACAGTGTCGATTCCCTGTGGGCTTATTCTTGAGGCCTAAATGTTGCCTGTTTGTTAGATAGTCTCAATGGCCCAGTGATATTTGCGACTGAGGCACGTCCAACTGCCAACTCTAATATTATCGGGTCTACCATTTTAGGATGAACTGTGATATTTACAAACTAATTCGGATGAAAGTCGATTTAAAGTCGCATCAAGTTTCCGCCGTGCCTCATTAAAACTTTCTACCGTATCTTGGTTCGGCCCTTAAATGAAGTCGCGTTTTAATTACGAAATGGTTATTGAAATAAGATATTCGAAATAATAAAATATCTTGGATGTAATGCATCAATGTTACATATCTTCGGAAACTGGGCCAAGAACAATTGCATTCACGTATTATGCAAGTTTCATAGTGAAAGGTGATCGAAGGTATTAACACGAGTGTTCTTTACATGTATTTGAATCATTGGCAAGTAAGTACCATCCTTGACAAAAGAGTATATTAGGTAATATTTAATCAGAATCAGAAATTTAAAGTGAATTTGGATCTTTAGAATAAAGAAACTATAAATAACGCAATCGCATATTTATGTATCTACCACGTCTATAAACCATTGAAAACGGTCATAACTGCCAAAGTTCAAAAACAACAACAAACATACTTATAGAGAATTATATATTTTATTATTATGTTATTCATACTACAGTCATTACAAGTTTCTCGACCAATCTCAAACACTTAAGCAATGTAATGAAAACATTTACAATTCTTCTAATTAATTATTTCAATAGTCAATGGGTTGTTAAATTAGATTCACAAAAAGCTAATGTTATCGTAATTGCCCTCTGATTATTATTCTTAATGACGAAACAGCAGCTTACGTAATTTGCGAGGAATTTGCTTAGAAATACGACATCATCGTGTGACAGACAAATACGACCTTCAGGCGTCATTCCGAGAAAAACAACCTGCCTTTCGTACTTTGTATTTCAGTTTACTTCCTTTTCTTTTATACAATATCAAACACAAACACATGCTATTGCTGCTGTTTTCATTGAAATTCTTAATAATACTGTTTGCTTTTATTTATACACGGAGAATAATTTTGTTGTAAGCCACTTTTAAATAAATAAAGCTGTGGAGAATATTATAACATTTTGCACAAAAATATCCTTATTATATATGTATTTTACTCCAGTAGGTTTTTCCTTAGAATTGTAAATATGATTCACCATCAAATGAATGGACATTATACCTTTTTAACATAAACAAAATGAAGCTTGCCATTTTAATTCATTACATGAGATTTAATTTCGACATAATCATATTTAAATTCCATGAAACTAAATAGCATAAATTTTTTAACAGTCTACACTCCCTCTTTTTAGCATATTTGTTTATATTGGCCTCTAGCTTACGAGCTAGCATGCTAAAACATACAGACTGTAACCATGACTCACCCAGTAGTAAGTGTACTAATAAATATTCACATTGTATTTAGTACCAACAAAATCGTGTGTCATTCTTTCTAAGAATTTATTCCCCCATTCGTGTATAAGTGACGTCAAGCAACGACAATTATATTATTCTTAAATACTTCACTACCTTTACGAAATTTTAAATCATGATAACTTAATAGTTATCGAATGTATAAATCGTATGATGTTGTAAAAGTATTAAGTTTAAAAAAGACAACCATAATTACCATAATTAAATATAAATTAACAAGTATTGTTTTCTCATTTGCTTTTGAAAACATCACAATCAACTTATTTAAAAATAAATTGCTAATGTCCACTTTCCTTTAAGTAAATGACTTAACGGGATTAAAAACATATTTATACTGTAACGTATATCGCGGTCAACATTTACCCTGACCGCAGCATATCCCCACGGCATTCTTGACCCATCCAATCATCTCTTGCCCCGAGAATTTGACGCATATCGGAAAGCGTTACTTTACCGACACTTTACAACAGTCACCGAAAGTTTAATTTGAAAGCCGTGATACATAACACATAGATTTTTTTTATTATTACTAGGACTTTTCGACCCAAGGGGTATTCCAAAAAGTATAAATCAATGTCTACCTACTAAGTCCTCTTTAATATTTCGTTTCACTCCTCCAAAGTCAACCTTACACCAAGCAAACATTTGTTTAAAACTATCTATCCTATTCAATCACTTTCACCGTCGCGACAAGAACCTAACCCAAAAGAAACTTTTCTTATTGTTACCGAGCACTTATGCGAAGGACTAATACCACTAATAAAAGCAAATGTGTTCAACATGCATGCAAATGTGTTCACAAGCCCACAATACAAGTCGTGCAAATAAGTGGTTCGTAGAATGAGTGCAGCGAAATAAAGAAATGTACATTACAATGACACTACACACGCAGGCTCTGAGCGCAAAAAGGCATAACAAACAATAAGTTCATGTTTCCGGCGCGCGGTCACCGAGTAGCGAATGCTGCAGTTTCACACGGACTCTTAAAATCCAAATGTAAACGAACACCGATTGTCCAACTGGCTAAAAGCCAAAATGGAAGAACACGGCTGGTTAAAATTGTTACCGTGTAAATTCTAATTATGCGCTATTTATTTTTGTAACTGTCGATGTTTGGGTACAGATTAGTAGGACACGATATCAGAATATTTTTATTTAAAAATTTAAATATTCATATACAAAGACACTAAAAATTATACACAAATTATATCTGAATAATAAATTTCGACAGATGGAAGAAAGATATCAAATAACTGGAATACATAATATATTAAATATAGGTGGGGTGTTAAAATTTATGTATGGAAGCTGAGAGCTTTGAACGTTCCTTGTTTTGGTTCCACACTAATTGCCACTTTGATATATCAGTCGGCGTCTGTAATAAAATCATTTATCAACCGAGAGAGCTTCCATAGATTAAACCTACCGTCGGCAACAATTGCTTTGTGCTTATATTCCCATTCAGGGCTAAACAGACGCAATAAAAGCAAAAGAATTCGCGGAGGGAGCTAATGAGACAGCTCGTATAGAAGCGGTGGCGCGTTAAACACATGCAAACTCGACGGCCAACGCCCCCACAAATTCAAACAACGTCATTGACATTCAACTATAATGAAATTTAAAACGCTTTATTTATCGGCCACGTGCAATGATCATGGAATTAAATGGATATAATGGGAATTATTTCGTACCTAAATTGGCGGACAAGGAATGTGCAATATGGAAACGCATTCAATAATGGCGCCGAGGACGTGTGTTGGTCAAATTATATTGGCATGATTCATATGCATAGCATATTCATGTATTCATGAAATACCTCCTCTTATCTGAATGAATTTTGAAAAAGATATCCACTAAGACAATTTAGAAGGTAGTTACGAAGCTTTATCAGCACTGAAGCTTTTCTATTTTTTACGTTCTCTTTTAATTGAATTAAAGCGTCCGTTGTCTGATAAATTGTTGAACATACCCATTAATTAAATAAACCTGAACTTAATAAGGGCAGGTGTGTGCGCCTAATTATACTATTTCTATCAGTCATTAAAATACGCGTGCGACAGGTGAATCCCTTATGCATGTAGTGAAAACTACTTCATATATTTTTAATTTTTAGATGACCGATAAATTATGAACAAAAACATGTGTATCGTATTAACATGATTTCAAGTACACTCTGAGAAAGCATATGGCGCATGTTCGATAATCATCAACTTACGATGACCGTGACCATGACAGTTTGGGTAAAGGTTAGCGACGTAATATAATCACTGTTTCATACCTTTCAAGTACAAGTTGAAATTTAAAAATGTGTAAAAATATGATTAAAGCCAGACAAATAAAAAATTAAATTATCCACGTGACCGTAACCATTGCAAATTTTCACATGAATGGTTTTAATTGACCTAACTTAAAATTGAGTCACAACAAATAGCGCAATGCTCACAAACAACATAGAAATGACTACAGCTTTCAGAGTGACCAGTATTTTCTAGCGGCTATTAATTAACATGGACAATAAAGCATGCCGTCACGATAAGCGATGACCGCATTTAGTACAAGACACATGGCCCATTGAGAACGCCCGAAATAATTACACTATACGTATGGTTTGATAAAGTTCAATGCCGTAAAACGCGGAAGTATCTTTCACTGTTCCTTTTTTAATGTTTTATTATGATAGTCAAATGTGTTAACCATAGGGCACCCGTGTGAATCCATGTTGAACTAAGTTTATTAACGTTAATTATTTTAAATATCCGGTTAAGGATGTTCTTAGTTAACTTTATATATAGCTGTTTATTTCTTACGGAAAAAAAATCAAGTTTAATTATTTAAACGATTTAATTCTCCCTCAGTCCCTCGTAGTACTTAAATATTTGCACAAATATAAATTGAATCCCACATAAAGTTTTCCGAAGAAATAATCGATCAGTTCTGGACACTGCTCATCCAAATAGCTAGTTGCGGAGTTATTGGCACAAGCGACGTCGTAATGGATTTCTTCAATTGAACTTGTACATGTGATCCATACTAGTTCAATAATCTAGATATTACACCACGAACTGAACACGTGAAATCTATACATGTGTCATATAATAGAATAGTAACTAGCTTATTTCTGTACATAACAATATTTAAGATTTTATTAAAGACTCCGCAATAATAGTTATTTTTTTTTCTTTTGTATATACGTCAATCACATAAATCACATAAAGTTTTAGGCAGATTAAGTCAACATTTTCTATTATGGTGATATACAGTCCTACAATATGCAGTCCAACGTATAGTTGTACCGCTGTAAATACATGTTACCGGGGATAGATAAAAAATTCACGAATATATTATTATATTGAAATGACGTGTCACTGTATAGGTCCCAAAAGATAGAGGTTATTAATAGATTTTTGCTAAAAGTAAATAGTCGACTGCCAATCTAATTAATCCGCTCCTAACGTCGTAACACACAAAGTCCAAAATTTTGTTGTCCACGCATGCTACGTCGCGAGTTATTTGAGAATATAAGTTTCTATTTATAGTTTAAAAATCTCGAGATAAGGAGCTCTATTGTTCCTCTTTAATTTAAAACGAAATTTTAAAGCAATTTGTTTATCTCGTTTAAACACTTCAGGCTCTGCTTTATATAAGTAACCTTCAACCCAGACGTCAAGTGGTAAGCATGCAAGTTGTTTATCTACGAGGTAAAAAATTAAGATATGAAACATGCTAGTTTCACATTTCCAAATTTAGCTCAAATGTTTACTCTTATTCTAGCAGTGTGCAATTGTGCATATAAAC
>LQNK01001261.1:295008-314102 GCA_001586405.1 Phoebis sennae
AAGTTGTTTATCTACGAGGTAAAAAATTAAGATATGAAACATGCTAGTTTCACATTTCCAAATTTGGCTCAAATGTTTACTCTTGTTCTAGCAGTGTGCAATTGTGCATATAAACATTTAAGTTTCAGCAATATATGCATGTATGCATACAGACCGTATTAATATAATTTTTGCTTGTGTCAACTTTTACATCGTTTAATGAAAATATTGAAATGATAAATATCTGTACAATATTTGAATATAAATATAAATAAAAAGTACAATGTTATAATACGAAATGTCATGTGTTATTATGTCCAATGCACTAATTTTTGTTAAATATTATCTTTTACTCTAACCTCCCCCTAACACAAAGTAAATGTTTGCTTTGTCTAAAAATAACTGGCTTAGTTCATAATGACAAAATGACATGCGGGCGAACATTGAACAGAACTTGTGTTACTGTTACGAGGAAATAAAGGAACTTGTCAAATATTCGTCTGCCTTTTGTCAGCGAAAATAACACAGGGGAAGAGATCAATGGGGTAAATATTTATTTTTATTATTATAATACATTAAGTATTAAAAAAATGTAAATTATTTTACAATCACCATTAAATACCTACAATAAGATTTATCACCCCTGCTTAAAACAGGAAATAATGAAATCACAAACAGTATCTTACCTAACGTCATTGTACAAAAAAAAGATAAAGTTTAAAAAAATGGATGCTTGAAGATAAGACAGATTGAAATACTTGAACGTAAATATTGTAGCAAATTACATGATAAACATTGATAGTGATATCATAGATTAAAATAAGATTTCTAATTTCATTGTTGTATCCGCAATTATTGTACATCATTAACAGAACAAAAACAGATAGACTGACGTCAGTGTCAAAGATCAAGTTAAACAAAAATATGAAAATGAATATTCAAAATAGCGATTGTTGAGTTAGCAATGGGGTTTAGTAGGAGGTTAAATGATTGATTACAGACAACAAATATGTGTTCTCGATATCTAACAGTACAAGGTGGTTATTATAACGCAATGCATGTAAAACCCGTCTAGCAAGTCGACGGCCGTACACTCTCGTCCGCGTACCCCCTTCCCCTGGCAAGGTCAACTCCCTTTGACAAAAACTATTCCTGGAACGATGCACAACAATGCCAACAAAAACACAAAGGTCTGCATACAATTACTTAAAGAAATCTACTTAAAAATTACATAAATAAGAAGATGGGCAATAGAACATTTACTGTTTAAAAAAATATCGAGGATTGGGATTTGGGATGATACCGTTTCTTTCTTTAGATAAATTCTACCTGCATAACCTTTAAAAGGTTCTAATATGTTGCGTCAAAATAAGACTATTTTAAAATCCAAACAATCAACGTACGAACATTCCCTATGCAAAATCAGATAAATCAATAAAGAAAGTCTACACTTTCGACGTCAAGTCGATGTATCAGCAAAAGTTTCTGGCGCGAAGCCGAGGGAAATTTAAATATTTTCTAAATTGCACTGCAGTTTGCGTAGCAATTTTATCAAAATAAACTTTTCAGTCTGAAAAAATTTCAAATAAGTATACTTTTTCATTTTCAGTCAAAGCCGTCTAAATCTTGCCTTGAGGACATTTTAACCCGAACTTTTACTCAAATTTTTAATAATTCTAGAATAAGTACCACATTATTGACGCACTTCACTCCTAAACGGAAAGTAAATCTAGCTTCGTGCTATGACTATTTACAGGAGACATGTTAAAAAATTAGCATTTCAATATTAATTCTATTCATGTACGTTCGAGGCTGACCGACCTGGTTTGCAAATCATTAAAGCTCCTTGGAAAAGTAAAACATGGTATGGATACAACGATTTATTTTATGATACAACCCTACGAAATCCATGATATAACCGATACTCTTTTTCCTTGCCAAACGCAATGCGGATACTAGTGGTATTTTGCTTTGATACAAGGTCGCTATTTAACTGGTTATTTCTGAGGAAAAGTACATTATGCGTTGCTTTGGAATACAGAGCTGAGTGACGGAGTTAATGGTCAAGACTTGCTTCCGTTTTGATGTATGTTTTTGTAAATATTTTTCTTTAGGGAATATAAATATTTTTCTAATGAAATAAAATAAATATTTGAATTTATAATATATTTCTTATGATTTAAAACAAAACCTATATTACATAATTAAACATTTATTAACAATGTACATTGGATTTTTAAATAATTACCAATTCATGGTTCTACATCTATGAGTCTATAGGATTACACAAATATCATCTCACCGCAACAATTGAATACGCAAAACCAAAAGTTTATGCATGACTAGATTTTAACACAGCCCAGCGGTTGCTCCCAGTAACCGACATGGAACGTTCTTTATTGTAGCTTTAATCCATTGTAAAAACGGTTCAAAACCTCCATATTGCATGACTTGAAAATTAATGAGGAAAAATAACAAGGTCCACCGTGCAGGTCGTTGGTACATGTTAGCTTGAAAAAATACATACCTACGTGAATTTTTTCGCCACATGTAAAAAGATTAGAGGGTTTCGATATAAAAATAAAACGTGTCAAGTGGCCGAGTCACGTGGCGCAGTCAGTTCGAATACCTGCATGCACCCCGACAGTTGGAAAAACAAAGCAATGGTAGTTTCTATTGACAACAGTGACGCTCGAGAGTATGTTGCGAATTTTAAGAAGGCGACGATGGCAATAGAGCAACGGCTTGTCTGGTTTATTGCTATATTTAATTCTTGAATCTATGCGACTTGAATAATATTCCGATTGTTATACATGAGATGTGTTACGCCTTAAAATGTAAGTGCATAATTAGCCGAAGGTAAGTTATGTATTAAAAGTTAAAACTGTAAGAGAAGAATTTATTGAAAATATGTACTACATATATTAATTTATGTAACATAGCTAGTTAGTTATGTTAAATTTTTAGTAACAGCATTTAACTTATGACACGAGGCATAACGAGAAATTCAGTAAAAAAAATATTTTAATTTCGTAACTAGAAAAAAACGGTAGTAGTAACAGTAATATTCCAAAAGCAAAAAAGGGAGAGAATCCCGCTGTTCATATGTTTTTATACGAATGCTAAAGAATAATAGTGCAATTCATAAATTTGATCTATTCCTGTATATTATGTTAAATACATAATAATAATAATAAATATTTACGAAGACTATATACCTACGTCGTACAAAAACACCTTTCTTACTCACTATTATTTTTATCAAATGGTGACGAATATCATTTACATACAAACACAAGGTATTCTGATCTCATCTGCATATAAATAAAGGCTTGACGACCTCAAGTTCAATTCGAATCATAAGCATGAACCTTGGATATGAAAATATTTTCCGCCTAAATTTCTTATTGTGTGCCTTTCTCCAAGATCATAGGAGTATAGCCCTCAACTACGATGTTGAGAGCTATACCCAGATTTAAATTCTAAGATTATTTTATTAATATGTATTATTTTAATACGGTCAAGGTGTGTCAATACAACTGTTATAATTGACACAAAAACGAAAATAAATTTAGGTCCGGCACAGTTTTAGTCAGTTTCCGACGTCACCAAAATTATATTATTAGAACAAGAATGACTTATATGATGAGATTAGATGAGAAAAAATTTAATAATTAAAAGCAGTGTATTTTTTTGAACTGGAAATGATTAAATGTATGATGAAACAAATGTATGGATAATTATTTTACGTATTTCCGTAAACTTATTTTTTTATTCTCAGTTGCATTTGGCTATAATAATATGTTAAAGTGTCGTGATTAAAACATTTTCTTTATGTATTAAACGATTTATATACTAAATCCAAAACTAGGGGAAAATTTTTGTCTATAAAAGTATAGAAACTGTAAAAATTTTGAACCCTCTTTTGATTACTTAACAATATACAAACGAATTACTAAAAGCGCCCGCATTAGAATTATTGTTATGGACCGTGGGACCACACGACCTTATGCAATGATCATTTTATTCACCCACAGTAACATTAATGCTACGTTGCATACAATAGTTACAGCGAAGACGAGGATCATTGAATATTGTGCAGTCATCCTTTCGCACGCAGTCTGGAAAAGTGTGATCGATCCGGCGCAATTGGATAATTGCCAAAAGTTTAATCTCTATCCAGCTAAGTGCGAATGCCAAATAACGCGAAAGCTTTCACTGAGTTAAAAATTATCATCATACAGACCATTCTAGTAACTGTTGTTAAATCCCATGCAGATCTCGTTTTGCCACGCGATTGTGTGCCATCTTTTCGTCTTCCCAAGGAACCGTAATTAGTAGGCACTCCACCATCATCGCGTTTACGGCGCCCTCCACGTCTCAAAGAGGAGAACCAATTTGAAACTGAACCTCGTCGCTCATCTTCGGGGGCCACAGGCCCAGCCTTGATAAACATAACTTCACGAGCGCTAGCGCTAAGCACTCATATTACACTTTCACACACTTGGGGGTCCTCGATTGCGAGGGCACATGTATAGTTTAGTCAAGCAAAAACAAACTACCTACAAGGTCGTAAAACGTTATAGTAAAACGCAAAATAAAAAGCAAAACAAGTCGAAATCAGTATGACTACACATCGCCGATAAGTGTCGTTAGCCTACGTCAGTTTACTGCCAAATATAGATGAAGCCATTACTTTGCGGTGCGTAAAGCGGCATTATTACCATGTTTGCAGAAACACACCTGATCATAGTCGTCGTCATAGTTGCGCGCTGCACGAGCGCATCGCATCAGCACCGGCCACCAAAGCGCCTCGCACAGTAGGCGAACATGTAAACACATCGCGCGCCATACACTTCCCGCTAAGGAACGTAATCGACTGAAGACAGGCGCGAGCGCCACAAAAGTTTGGCACTGTGACAACTGACAACTACCTATACGCGTACCTATCTAGATTGTTATCTTCCAACACGTCTGAGTGCACGCAACCGACAGTTATCGCTGGCTATTATGATATAGTAACGTTTGTGATTTTATCGTATAAGTTTTGTTTATATTACAATTGATTTTATTTTCAAGATATTGTGTCAATTTAATAACGGCATAAAGCTGTTAACTGAGTCCGAGTGACTTAGAAGAAGATCAATAATAAGTTGATAGAAGTCTAATGATCCCGCAATAATTGAAATTGGAATGTAAGCAGGTTTTTATAAATATATATTTAGGGGGGCCTTTTGATCAGAATCAGATACATCGGCGTTGATTGTGTTATTCTAATGTTTAGAGTGGACAGTGATGATACATAATATACAATGTTGTTGTTCATTGTTATATCTAAACGTAGGCGGGTGTTATCAATGCTGCAAAGCAGTGGTGCGGAAATGGCCAGAGGAAACATGATAAAAGTTTAGTCACAACTGTTGGTCAATGTTCGGTTCTGGGGAATGCCCAATTTTTATGTTTATAATACAAGATAAATTATTACCATGTCTTTATTTAAAATCATACGGTTATCGAAACAAAATACAATGAAACTTTAACGGAAATAGTTAAGATAATCTTCTTTTGGTAATCTCCCCAGAACCAAATATGGGACAAAAGCCAAAACTGAAACAATTTGAGTAGATGTTTATTATCATTACTTTGAAATAACAAAGGGTTGCAAATGCTTTGAATAAGATAACGATAAAATAATTCCTAATGATTGACTTGTAAACATGTCAGTTATGAATCACGCAGTAACAAATAACTAATGAGCCTAGTTAAATATTTGATATTGACTAATGCTTTAATATGTTAAACAATGGACGAAGGAATGACATAAATTTTCATAATGTAACCTATTTTTTTAAACAAAACTATTTGATCGACAGCCAAATAACTAAGTTCTATTTTAACAGTGCGTGAAGCCCCGGTTCTAGTTTAATTAACCACAATTCCTCACTGAATCTTTATAAAAAATAATAAGTTCTAAATTTACAATTTACAGTTATTTCCCTAAAACAACACTAAAATGTGGTATTTACATAATTAAATACCGTTCGTTCCAATTTGTATTCAAAATTAATATAGTTGGCAGAAATAACGTTATGAGAGATTCTTCGAAATAGCAATTAAGAATTATTAAAAAGTATTTGAACCGTCTAATGAGTCACAAGGTTAATGTCTACCACATGTGCGAGAGCATTGCGCAAAGTCCGATTTTGTAAAAATGTCAAATAAATATCTTAGAACTGAACACTTAAGGCAGTATCCTCGTTAAATATTGAACAGATTTATAAACAAAATCAGCGACAGTCGATGTGCGAGTCATAGCAATTTCCACTTATCTTGCCTTATCACTAGCAAACTTACTAATCAGTAATTACGCAAGATTGCGGAACCCATTTTAGATACAACCTTTTAAAGATTCACTAAACACAACGCGTTAAGTTTCGGATGGATGAATGGAGTGTAATAACAGTATTTGCAACCGAGCCGGCTCGGGGCTGCGAAACGCGTCACACTCGCGCCGCGCGCCGTCTGTTACTGGTACACACTGGACTTACTCCATGAGTCTCTCGCCGCCCCTCGCCCGTAGTAAAGCTCGCATTGATGTTTACACTACGCTGCTCTTACATTTTTTCAATGAAAGCACTGGCGAGGAATACTGATAACAGAGGATTCGCAATTATGACGATTTTTTCATGTTATATTTAACAAATTAAACAAGTGAATTACAAATGACGGAATGCAGGTTAATTACTCTTACTTTATTTTTAACAGTTGCGAAAATAACTATTACGAAGGGATTCGTTTTTAAATATATTTAAATTAAATTAAAGTACATTATACTAAGTTTTTAAATTATTTATTTACCATAATTTATTTTAATAATTTCTATTATGAGTCGTAGAAGACAATAGTAGAGCTTTTTCATCAAAAGTTGTAACAAAATCTATGGAGATGAAACAAAAAAATTATAGAGGAGTCTAATATGTACTGGGTATTTTTTTTATTCATATTTCCTTTCATATTATATGTAAAGTGTGAAGCAGTTTTGGTTTTAAATTTATTATCCATGTGGGTAATTCCCAATGCATTTTATAAACATGCAAATGATTCAGCAAAACTCCCACAATCCTGTTAAATGTCATGGTTAAATTTTTTATTATTAATATTAATGAAGTCGCATTAGTGAGGGTAACATTTTTACCCATTAAAAAAATGGATGATGGTGTTTATAGTTCTAAAATAAAATACAATATAGTTCCCTAACAAATTTATCATGTCTTATTTACACACTTAATAAATGAACATGTCAAATTAAGATACAATATAATTTTTTTTTTCATATCAAATAGAACAAATAGCAGGCTCAAATCAACATCAAGAACCATTATTGTTTAACATTTAAAATAATACTGCATCTATGATATAAATAGATTCAAATTCCAAATCTATTTAGAGAAATATAGTTCTTTTTGATAAAAAACAACTTTCCACACTAGTGATAGAGCTAAAAAATGATAATTCAAAAAACCTTGTAATTAGATCATTAGAATTAAGACTGATAATTTGATTTATAACAGGAGAGTCTTTTGTGCCCTATTTGTCTACCTTTGCCTATAATATAATGCCTTTGCCTATAATATAATTCTTAAAGGGAATATGAATATTCCCTTTAAGAATGGAATAGAATAAAATAGTCACATTAAAATTATTAGTCATTTTAAAAGTTACAAAAAAAAAGTAAGATTTTCACTATCACTCAGGTAATATCTTTTGCATAGCATACATGCATACTATGTTTAGAGAAAATAACTCAAACCACCCAAGCTTGTTTCTGCTCCAGAGGACTCTAATAAAATAAGTAATCAAATTATAACCTTTTCCATGCAGTTTTGCTCCAATAGCATAATGTTGCAAAATCTATGTTACTCAGTGAAGATTAAACCCTCTAATGGTGAATGACAAAAACACAAATGTTTCTCTTTCTATTTTTAATATACTTTTCCATTGTTATGAAAATATTTAAAAGCTTTAAACTTTTAAATAATGAACATTTTGTATGCACCAAAGAAGCATGGCCAGGTTACAAATAAATATATAATAAAATCTTATAATATACAATTGCACCCCACCGTTTCACCCGCGTTACTTCTGATCCCATGGAAACTCTGGGATTAAATGTACCTTATGTTATTCTAAACCCTTACCTATACATATACCAAGTTTCCCTATGATCAATTCAGTAGATTAAAGGTAAAAGAGTAACAAACAAACATACATACATCCTCTTAAACTTTTGCATTTACAATATTATTATGATGATAAAAGAATTGGTTTAAAATGTTTTATGTTAAAATACAATGGTGAATAATGATGGTCATATAAATCAGACATTACAAAACAATGAAGATATACCTATAATAATTTGTGTCTTTCATTGCTGAATCATAATTGATTAATTTGGCTATTTTTTATATCACAAGTAGACATGACTTATCAATGTCATTTTGTATGACAAGGAATGTAGAGAATTGTGTAATCCAAATTATAATTATAAAATTTAAATATTTATAGATAAGTTTCATTGTTCAAACCCTTTTTGATTAATTTTATTAACAAGAATATATATTAAATATTGCTGTATTTTGCTTGTAATTGTCAAGGCAAACTTATTTAACATTAAAGCAAACAGTTCAAGCCTGCTGATTAATTTATTACTGCGAAGTAAGATATCAAGAACTAGTATAACTGACTCATAGTACTAAAGTTCTTCATAAAATAACTATACTATATGTATTGTCATTACAAATTTTATCACCAAGAATATCTTCTCTAGAATGCACAATTTACCGTTTATATAATAGGGATGTATTAAAGTCATTCTATTTAAACCTGGAGATTGTAATCTGATGCCAGAAAAATATGAGTAGACATGGCATCAAACAACAAGGTATTCTATCTTCACTAACCTGTATCTCTAATAGTAATTCCGTTTTCCGCCGCCTTATATCGATAAGAGTCTTTTGCTGTTCAGGTGTCAACTCTGGAAAATGAAACACAGGAAGTGTAAATTATGACTGAACGGTACACAAACCATCCAAATGCTTCACTGTTAAGGAGTTGTACATCGAGGTCAACAAACACAACGTACACAAAAATTACAACTTATTTACCAGTATGTGTGAAAGGATCAGCATGACTACTTGTAGCATTATTTCCTCCAAGAGACAAATTTTCAAATTCACTTATCATTTCTTAAATTTTTAAAAAACATAAACAAAAGTTTACATCGTTAAAATTGACTGACGGCCATATTTATTTACTAATTACACCACAGAGTGACATTTTATACAGAAAACAAAAATTATACCAGTTGACAACCGAAACGAATGCAACGGCAAATATTCATTTATAAACTACACACATTAGTCAAAGTCAAACCTTCACTGATACATTTATAATCGGTACATATACATAAGTAGTTATTATTTTTTACTGTTAATCTTCGCGAAACAAAACACTGATATTAAAATATGTGTAACATTTCAACCTAATTTCTATAAAACTACTCGGGAAAATATCCCGAATTATTTGCCTATGACCTCTTTTTAGTGCTAAGGCCTATATAAAGGAACTTCCTTTGAATTGGCCTTAATAGTTACTTTTAATGGTATTCTTAAAATATAAAATGATGTAGTATTACTTTAAGATTGCAATTGAAGGACTTGTATTCATAGTTACGAATAAATTTAAAAAAAGAGTTATTTTAATCGCTTTATTTGCTGGCAACATTAATTTTTTACTGTTCAATGACCAAGTGACCAGTGTGCACTACTTCGAATTCATAAATTTCCCCATTTCGTACTTGTTTTGTGAGCGGTAGTCGAGGTTCGGTCGCCTTTTCGGAATAAGTTTGTGTGTTAAATAATAAATGATAGTGTATATTGCATTACGTTGGTATAAATAGCTTTGTGGTCTATTATAAGTGCTTTACAAATCGATTATATGCTAAATGATAATTGTATGTCTTTTATTAAGGAGAAACATGTTTGTTTAACTTTATGATTATTTTAAATAATGTTTTTATTTTAGATCCCAAAAGACAAGATACAGCTGAGCTAAGCCGGTTATTATTAAACTATTAAAAATGAATGACACAGGCTGTATACATTTAAACAATTTTAAAGCTGCAAAAGGCACAAATCCATATAAAATTGTGCATGCATTTTTTGTTTCGTGCACATCTTTTGAAGCAAGAAGATACAAGGTACATTTTTATTTATTGCAATTAATCATATCTTAAAATCGTTTTCTAAACTTCCATATTACATTTATCAAATCTATTTATTTTATTTTTATGTTATGAGTAATCAGCTGATTTGGTAATCTTTGCAGCTGTTGTGTTTTTCATAAAATGTCGGCCCATTCGTGTTTACATTTTCTCTAATTACTGTATTTTTACCGACTGACATAAAGTTCAGTATATTTTCAATAACACACTATATCATGTTGTATTTGGAAAATTATATTATGAATTGAAAATATATTTAATTGGGGTCATTCATAATCAGCTGAATCTAACTAAATAGTATATTATAATCTTGATTCATAACAAAATTTGCAGGTCTTTTCATTTCATTCAGCCTTCTGAACTCATCACTTAGATATAACAAAAGAAAATATGTCTATTTTTTCATCATATTGTCATTCTTGTATAGATTTGATGAAGGTGATAAATGTGGACATTGTAATTGAAATATATTCAGATGGAATGGAAATACTAAGCAAATCATAATTACTGACCTAAGCCTGATATATCTACGAAATAAACATTCAAATTGCAGTGATTTATTTTTTGTCTTATATACACATATATATATAAAACAAAGACAGATTTGTTACAACACTTACAAGTGGAGATGTGCTAGATGAATTTCGCAGAAATTTCATAGGGAGATAGCTTAGGACCAGGAGAAAAACAGGACACATTTAGTTCCAGAAATCCCATTGGTTAAGCTATATATGTAGATGAAAGTGTGGGGCACAGCTAGTAAAAGATAAATAATAAGATAGATCATAAGTTACACTTTACTACAGAGGTCAATTACTTTTATTATGGTATGTTTAAAAAATAAAACAACATTAAGGCCCAGAATGGAAAAGCTAAATGAGCTATTTTAATATACAATTTCAATTATAAATGCAGAAAAAAAATATTTACTTGAGTTATATGTGTAAAATGTTAACACATGGTCATTATTTTAGTTGTCTATTTTTAGGCTTTTTTTAAATGCTGTTTCGACTGCTGAAAGTCAGTTGTAATTGTTTTTTTTGGTAATTCTTGTTTTAGGCTACATCATGTTTGTGTTTTGCGTGTGGTCAGCCAGGTCCAAGAATGCATTCCTGTCTCCACTGCATATATTTCGCATGTTACGCTGGTCACATGCAGGAACATTCAAAAACTAAAAAACATTTCCTTTATGTGGACTTGAGTTATGGAAATGTGTTTTGTGCACAGTGCCAAGATTATATTTACGACCGGGAACTAACTGATATTGCCACAACACATAGATTGAAAGAAGCAAAGTGAGTATTTGAGTTGCAGTACATTAAAAACAGTTCACACTTCTGAGATCTTTAAAAAAATAGAATAGTTAAATAAAACAAAATTGATATACTATATTATATATTTAAACATTACACTACATCTATATAATAAAAATTGTTTGATTAGTTTTATGTTTTCTGACATGTAATTTTAGTTTTGTATAACTTATGTTTATTAATGAGTTCTATGTATGTTCTTCTAGAGTCTTGGTTAAAATAAATCTGCACTTCAGTAAATTTGATGGCACATGTGTTTTGATAGGAAAAGTGATAGTATTTTGTTATCTCATTAAATATAAATTAATTAGGTCTTTGGGCATGAGTGTGCCCTTCACTCCCTGGATACCTAACAATAATGAAGCGATGGCTCTCCGGCGTCTGCGTAAGCGCCGAATGATAAGCCCCCACACCACCATTGGGCTGCGAGGACTACAGAATCTTGGCTCTACATGTTTCATGAATTGTATTGTTCAGGTAAGTTACTATATTGTATTTTGATACAATACATACTAAAGATATCTTATTCAGCTGACTTAGGGGTCTTTGACCTATGATGCGAGACTAGAATTTTCCTGTACCTTACCTTGACGACCCGGTTGGCGCAGTGGATACGGCAATGGTCCAATGCGCCGGACGGTGTGGGTTCGATCCCCACTAGAAGATTATTATGTGATGAACATTGTAAATTGCTACTATCTGGGTGTTAAGTTATCTATAGTATGTATGTATTTTATACAATGTCCAGGAATATTTATTTATGACATAGCCTGTTATTTGTTGGCATTAAATACACAGTGCATCAACGTAATTAATCCGGTGATACCTGGGTCTACTTGCTGGTCTTTCACCCCTTGGTTGAGCAAAAATCTCAACGAGATTAATATCTGTACTTTAAAGAGTTGAACGTGTTTTGCTAAACTATACAAAAGAATCTTATATTTCAAGCATCTCTTTTTTCAAATATTAAAGGTTTTTATTTTGATAGTTTTTTGTGAACAAATTTTCAATGTCAAGATGTTTTTCGTGGAAGTGTAGGATGAATAAGGTCAATTATAAACCAATATTTGGTAACTCAACTCAAAATATACATGTTTAATTGAATATTCACTTGCTTATATTGTCATATGTTACATCGCCAATACATTATAAAGTAAATATATAATGTAGTAAAAAATAGAGTAATATCTTAAAAGGTGCCAAACTTTTCTGCTAGAAACCATTTTGAAGAACCTCGTTTGTTTAAGAAAAACGCTAATTGGTGAGTGTTACCCTTTGGGTAAAGTTGCGTAGGGTTTATGGGTTCTGCGTAAGAATAGACGAACCTTTTGCTGTATAATTTCGTACAAAATTCTTAAAAATTACTTTATCCTTATTGTGAATTATTTGAAATAATTAAACTAAATGCCGTAATTTATTCTTTTAAGTAACTACAGAACTCAAGCGTAGGAGCAAAAGTTAATTCTCAAGTATTCTGCTTCTCAATGAGGGTGACATGAAAATAAACCTACGGAATTCCATATTGATTCAACGGAACTCCATTCTGTGTGTCTTCCAACACGTACTTGATCGATATTATTTACGTTAAATTATAACATCGCTATTTCAATTCATATTGCTATCTTACTTTAATAAATATATATTTTTATAATCTGTAAGAATATGTTGAACCGTAGATTGTTTGTTTTTTTTAAATGGGCGTATTGTTGACTTGCATTTTATTTATTGTTGATAAGATTACCATTTACCACATACCTACTTGTTGCAACTAGGTGTATGAATTGGGTTTAATCATTTAAGTACATAAGTACTATCAAAGTATATTATAAAACCTCGCACAATGCATTTTGAGTTTCCCCTTATTTTCACATTCCTTCTTTTACGGTCTTTCTTCTCTTACGGTAATATCATTATTATACATGGCTATTTTAAGCTTATTCATAATTTTTTAGCTCGAAAACCGATTCTAATGTTAGAAGTTATTTATTTAAATTCGAATTGCGTAAACTTAAAGTTCTCATATAGATAATCAGAAATCTCAAATTTTCAGACATTAATCCACACCCCGCTGCTAAGAGATTACTTCCTCGGCGAGAAGCATAAGTGCAAAGCGCAAAGTTCCGGGAAGTGCCTCGTGTGCGAGGTATCGAAGCTGTTCCAGGTACGTTATAAATATCTCGTTGAAATATTGATTTGCCAGCCAGTTAGGCTGCGAAGCGTCCGCTGCATTCAGTGACGTAACGAGCAGACTTTGTACGTGGGCCGCAGACACAACTTTATGCGTATTGATTTTTGTCTATCTTTGAGACGTTTTTTCGTTGGTACGCGATGAATTGGGGATCGACTGAACCTATTTGAATGACGATGTTTTTAATGTTTGGCACCATCAAATAAGAATATAGTAATCACTAATCATTATTGGTAATATTTTACAAACTTGTCGCTTTGTCTTTTATGAATGTCAATAGAATAGCAGAATTGATAATATTATCGAATCAAATATATGAAACAAACAACTCTTATTCACTTTTAATTACGATAAAAATAGAAGACACTTCGACTTTATTTGTTGTAAAATAATCAATAACCACACTTTGTTATTATCCTTTCGAATACTTTTCGATACTAATGACTGGGAATCTATCTCTAAAATGAAATGAAATAAAATATATTTGTAGACGTGGGTTACTGTTATTGGGTTTCATTTTAAAAATTAAGTTCCATGCATGAAACAATCGGTCGGTACTAATTATAATATCATTTGTAAATATTCATTATTATTTATTATGATAAGAACACTATGGTGATCGATCTCGTCGACTCAAGTTCGTTATATTATAGCAATTATAAAAGAATTTAAATACAGAAGATCAGATCAAATAATAAAAAAAAATAAACAGGAATTCTACTCGGGCGCAAAGACGCCGCTGACTTTGCATCGGCTGTTGCACCTGATATGGACGCACGCGCGCCACCTGGCGGGTTACGAGCAACAGGACGCGCACGAATTCTTCATCGCCACACTTGATGTGCTTCACAGGTTTGTTTTTTTTATATAATGTTGTTACCGCTGAATTTTTTAACTGTTATCGAAATATACTTTAAAACAAAAAATAAATGAAGACATTCATTAAACAGTACTTTGTGGGTTTTTATCAGGATTTAATATAATTAAGGTGAAGATTACACGGAGAATGGTCATTGTCATAAGGGTATTCTTACTTCCATGTAATTATAATACCTTGTAAGCTACATCAAAATGTGATGTTATTTTTAAGATTTAGTTTTTTCTAATGGCCTTCTGGCTTCATTCAAAGTCAAAAGTCAAAATTAAATCACAAATATATTTCACAAATTCAAATTTATTTTGAATATACATATGTATGTATATGTAGTTTGAAACTCGAAAGGTTAAAATATGTAACATGCATTAGATTATCTATATGCATGTTACATTTAACCTTTCAACTTAATTGAATTACTCGATAAAACTAACTTGAATGAAGTTTATCTTATTATAAAATATAGCCTATTAATGATAATTAATGAACTATTACCACACTTAAAAACTGGTAAAACTTAATATACTTCTAATGTTGATTTTTAGTATATCTTTTTTATTTATATTTTCGTTGTCAATTTCCAGGCATTGCATGAACGGAGTTGAAGATAACGGAGAAAAGAAAGAAAACGGACGTTGCAACTGTATAATCGATCAAATATTCACGGGAGGTCTGCAAAGTGACGTCGTATGCACGTCCTGTTCGGGGGTCTCCACAACCATAGACCCGTTCTGGGACATCAGTTTAGATGTAGCTGGTCCCTCGGGATCGCTACAGGGATGTCTCGAACGCTTCACTCGAGCTGAACATTTGGGTTCCGCGGCGAAAATCAAATGCTCAAACTGCAGAGCTTACCGCGAATCCACAAAACAACTCACTCTAGAAACCCTACCGATAGTTGCTAGCTTTCACCTGAAACGATTTGAACATTCATCCCAAATAGATAGGAAAATTTCTACGTTCGTGTCATTCCCTGATGAATTGGATATGACGCCATTCATGTCGTCACATCGCCGGGCGGTCGACGCAGCGGATAATAATAACGCCCCGGAAGGCATTTTTGAAGATAATCGATATTCGTTGTTTGCTGTTGTTAATCACTTGGGCTCGTTGGATGCAGGTCACTATACAGCATATGTGAGGCAGATGCAAGGCAGTTGGTACAAATGTGATGATCACATGATCACCAGTGCCACGTTGAAGGAGGTGTTGGATAGTGAAGGGTGAGTGAACTTATGTATGATATATCAGGTCCTAGGAAAGCTAACCCATGAATCCCTCATAATATTATACATAAATGCGAAAGTAACTATTTGTCTGTCTCTTCTTCACGTCTTAATCACTGAACCGTTTTGAATAAAATTTTGTATAGAGATTGTTTGAAACCCGAGAAAGGACATATACGAGCATATACAATAATTTTTATCCCAGTAATCCCACGGAACATGCGATATACGAGGGCAACACCGCGGGGCATAGCTAATAAGACAATAAATGGAAAAATGCTGTAACTTATATTTATTATTTTGTGCTTTCTGATATCCCTAATTCAATCATTACTGTAATATAAATAAAAAAGTAATCACGACCCTCACCAAAGTATTTGTTTCTTATTACTTTTTTATAGATAATAACTTGACTACTTGCTGGTTTTAACGTCTTCAACTACAAGTGTGTAGGGGAGTTACCCTTTCAAGTTTTATTTTTGCAACAAATTTACTCTATCTTCGTGTTCAAAATCTAATTTACTTAATTTATTAAAATATATCAAACAACTTTAACATGAAAACGGATCATTAATTACTTACACTTTTGGAAATATAATTAAGGTAAAATATTCTAATTAAGTATATTTTTTTACAGGTACCTCCTCTTCTACCACAAAACAGTACTGGAATATGAATGCGATGTATCATAAACTGTAGGTACCTAATAAATTCCTTGTGCATTAGATACACTTTTGTAATAGTTTTGTAAGCTGAGCGTTTTCAAATTATATACAACGTAAGTACAATTGTGCGTATGTCCATTTGTATACGTTTGTGTATTTTTATGTGTAGTGCATACTTCAATTACTTGTGTCTTTGTTATTAAGAACACAACATATTTTAATTTCAGACAACATTTATTTTATAGTTGCAAATAACATTCGTGACTCTTTATTCAGAATGTTTTGTCTCGCATTGAAGTAATCCAATTTATTCTTCATTGTTCGTAATTTTAAGCCGGTTGAAAATTGTTAAACTACAATTATCACTTCAAAATTAGTGTGAAGAAGTGAATGCTTACTTTAGTAAAACTGTGCTTGTTTTACAATTAAATACATAAGAAAATTATTTCGGCTATTTAAAATTAAATTCAAAAAATGTATGTATATCATAAAAATATTAAACCAATTCAAAAAAAAAATTGAAAACGTGATTCAAGCACCTTTAGACCAGGCTTTATTTTTATGTTTAGCCAGAATCAATCACGAATTTGTTAGTTAATAAGCTTTAATGTGTGTATTCACAATATAAATTATTATTATATGGACTGAATTCTCAACTAATATTTTAGTTTTATATCGCTTTATTGAGCTAGGACGTACCTTCATTATTTTCGAAGTAAATCTGTTAATGTTATTTGGTAAGATTTCTTTCGTACAACCAAAATATATAAGATAAAAAATAGGAGAAATGGCAAGAAATTTTCTTCAACTACAGTTAACTTTTATGTTTTTCGAAATGTTTTTGTGACACATTAATAATTATTCAATGAAGAATGTTAACAAATTTTGATTTTTAACTTTTCATATTGTTTTTTTTAACTAAAAAATACTATTGAAAAAATTATTTTGTTACGTCAATTAGTTTTTGATTTATAAGTAAAACAAATCGACGCGGCGATTGCGGCGGTGTGACGTCATAAAACAGACAGCTCATGCGCTCGCTATAGCGCTTCCCACACGTACTATAGTTGCTGCGAAGTAGCGCGGCCCGCGCGGCGTCTGTTTTGTGACGTCACCAGCGTTCACGTGACTTTAGCCGAACTCTAAAGTTTAAAAGCTTATAAAATGAAAACTACTTGGTATTTTTGACTGCAACAAAAAACAGTGTATTTGTATAGGTACAAGCTATACTGTAACAAACTTTCAACCTATTTGGCATACCTAGTAACATTCTCCATTGTATTATAATTTAATCCTAATATTACAGTTGTATAAATTGGTATACATAATTAGTATGCTTTAGTACTGGTTACAGTTATTATTAAAATAATTAGATCTCTATTATTAGAAGAAAGAAATGCAGAAAGAAATCTTATCACTAATAATTAAATTTAAAAAAGACACCCTGTAGTATTTAAAATAAGTAATTATGAATACGTTTAAACCCGACATTGAACAAATGGTCAATCTACCTCTCTGTCCATTGTTTGCATTTGTTTCTAATTCTTAAAATATATATGGTAATGTAATATGAAAGGATTCAGCGGTTTTGTGTTCAAAAGGCTAATTTAATGTAAATTATGCAATTTTGCCTTGTAAAATCGCTTGTGTGTAGTTTGTATCTGACTGAACTGACATTAGTTTAATGTGATATTTAATTAATATTTATGATGTGTATTAAGTGTAGATAGTGATATCAAATCCCTTTCCTAATAGTGCTTATGAAATAGCTTGAGACTGGTGTTTTTTTATTATAAATATGACGCTGCCTCAAAATTTAACAAATGTATGTGTTGATAAGGATATATTCTCGAAATATGTTCAAATATGGATCTGAAAAGTTGGGTAACGGCCATATCAAATATCATAACTGACTTGTCATAGTAAAATCGCTGAATAGCTTTTAAACATTGAATTCCATCAATGTAAAATATATATTACTAGCGATAGAGTTAATATCAATAACTTAAATATAATAATGACATGATAATATTAAAAACTGGCAATGAACAAAATATTTTTGCCGAGTTGTAAAATTATGTTTAGCCCCATTACCTGAAAAACAACTCTCTGTGAAAATGCATTTTTCTTTCGAAGCATGCACGCAACCAAATTGTTTAATCGTCATGTTAATAAACGATTAAAAATCAACTGATAACCTTTTTTGCATTTAGTAATGTAGTTAATTTTTAATTTGTATCAAAATTTTCCTATTAATCCATATTTAAAAAAATCGCGTTTAAAGAGATTATCTCGTGTAAAATTTCTGTAAAAATGTAATCAAATTATAAACAAAATTGTAAATGTAGATATTCTTTTTAATGTTTAATCAATTTATCAATACAGGTATTAATGTTATAAAAATGTATATTCATATAATATTATGTATAATTGGTATAAAATCATTGGTGTATTATTTACTTAATTTAATTTCTACTATTGGGTCATTAATAATGGTGAAGTTTCTTGATTACCAACTGTTTAGAATTATAATTAAGATATATTATCATGCGTACTTTAGAGTGTAT
>LQNK01001261.1:322939-341208 GCA_001586405.1 Phoebis sennae
GCGCACGGAAGTTTTGCATTTTGCCAGCTAGTTTTGTCAGCTAGATTCAGCCACGTCAAACAAGAAAGAGTTTAAATTATAATTTTTAAAATAATGAACATTTGTTATTCTTAAATTGAAGTTCCCATTGTTTATATATTTTATTTGATACAGTTAATATAACTTTTATAGATAGAAGTACTAGTGCCCCCCCACAGATTTACATATAGATCTTCCTCTTGATTTTTAAATAAAAACACCTTCGCAGTTTGTTCTATTGTACTATATTATGGAGGTGGCACAATTGTACACAATCAATACTTTTTAAATTGTTTTCTGTTATTTTTTTAGTTATTGTGATATACTTCACTATATCTCGCACAATCTATTCATAGTCTCCTCATAACACATCGTAAACAAGGTCATGTAACGTTAATTCCGTAAACATAATATAGAGCGTTGTACTTTGCATTTTTATTTTTGAAATATCATATTCAGTACCACAGGCAATCTTTTTAAATAAATCGGACCATACAATAATATTAATCGCAACTAAAGTAGCAAAATTTAAATATAATTTAGAAAATGTAAATGTTACCTTATGCTCCAACAAAAATCCCTTTGGTTGCAAATATGGTTTGTAGTAAATGCTTCCTTAGTATTCGAATTTAAATTAAAGTTCTTTAATTTTCCGTCATTAGATGACAAACGTCGCAATAAAAGACAGGCGCGACTGTTTGGCATAATTTAGGTTTATAATAATTTAGTGGAAAAGACATATGAACAAGCATGCAATTGTTTTTATTTTGAACGAAGAATATTTTGACTTTTGAGTTTTGACATATTGACAAATTGTTATTGATTCAAATGTCAGATGATAATTTCTTTATACGCAGAATTAATACCGCGTAAAAGTTGTGGTCCTCGAAAATATAAATCTAAAAGAGTTAAGGCTTGAGATGTTTTTCTGATAAATTATTTTTTTCTAAAATATAAAATATTGACTTTTAAATTACCTATTCACTTAAAATATTATATTTTGTTGACGCCTTTTATTTTTTGAGAGCAAGAATCTCTTAATACATAAAATTAGCGATCCAATTTGTTAACTCTTTTCTTAAACTATTAATTATTTGGGTTGAACAATAGTAACTATCGTCATGTTAATAAATTAATTAACTATTAGAAAAATTAATTCTATAAATTCAATAACAGTAACTGCATAACTGATACTTAAAAGTTGAGACTAAACAGTGTAAACTTCATTAGTATTTGAATAAAGAAAAGTAACGGACGAAAGTGTGTGAGTTTAGTTTAGAGTCGTGGTATAAGTATGAGTAATTATTAATTAAGTTATTATGATATTCAATTGAACGATAATCCCATGTTCACCGCTTCTTTGACTCCATACTTCATAATAACAAGTGCGTTATCATTAAAATGGAGACGTTCACGCTTCGATTTCAAAGAAGAGCTTAAAACCTCCTTTGTAACTGACAAGTAGAAGAAAAATGTAAAACGCATTAAAAAAAAAGCCGCGTTAAAGATTATTTTTCAATAGGTAATATAACTCAATCACTTAATAGACCTACCTATACTTCATGTGTTATAAATATAAAACATACACAAAATGGTCGCGATAAGCATTGCAAATGTAGATATATTTACTATATCGATTTGGTATGTTTTAAAAAACATATTTTATTCAGATAAACCATAATTTTGTTACTTAGAACGTCTGGTATGATGCTCTCATTAACAAATTGATAAATTATTAACATATAAAGTAAATTTATAATAAAGAGATGGCGATTGGAGAGATTTAAACTCACAAAAGAAAAAATATATAATTTTTTATTTATTTAAATCTTGAAATACGATTGATCGAAAACAAGATAAAAAATCCGCCATGGTTAATGATGGTTAAGCATTTTCATATTTTCAGCCCGGTGCAGCCTGTTGCTTTCCATTTCCCAGCCACTTATACAAAAGTGCATATGTCTACTTACCTATATGTTGCAATTTGCGCCTTCGTCACCTGCGTGTTGCACGTCCTAGCGATTCTAACCGTTTTCTTTATGTTGGGTAATAAATCTGTTGACGGTATTGCAAGAGAGCAAAGGGCCTCGCAGGAGATATAAAATGCAATATTTGCTATGCACCCTCCCGTTGTTAAGACAACGCATGCGCCCAGATCTGGACGCCATCCTCACTTTCACTGGAACACAGTGTGTTTTGACGTATACTGCATGTTCACGAGGTCTAATGTGTTCTTGACACGAAATGTCGTGTAACAAATTTTTGGGAATGAAATATCGTGTAAATTACCCTTTATGATAGTGACGTAATCGATTAAGAAAAGGGTGAGTGATTTAAACTATAATTAAATACTTTATAGGTTACATATCGAAATGTAAACAGATATTAGAAGTCAACAGTCAATAATATTTCCTTAGTCTTTATTGCATTATAATTAGGCAGCCAATTAAATAAATATTCTTCTAAGTTTAAAGTAGAGTTAAGTAGTTTAGGTCACCTTGACTAATTTGAATTTAAATGGACAATCATCAGAAAAACTGCAATCAATTTTAGTTAACACCCTAAAGTTATTTAAAGGGCAATGTTGTCCTTATAGAGCATAATAGGCGGTAGTTTGTAATAGCTTTTGTAATCAAGTAGTGATTACGCGAGCGATTTTCGATATTCGCACGTGTTAAAGTGCAAGTCGCCGTGAATGAAACTGCGACACGTTGCCATAGTAACGGGCTGAGGGTTGAAGCCCTCTGGGGCGCTGTGCTTCCTATTTCCCCTCGAGAAAATTACGTGATAGTTCATTTTTATAGTGCTATTCCGTATGCCGTCCTAATTGGCTATGAGACTTACCTAATCAAAACATGGTTCTTTATGAAACAGTCCTATATTTATGTTTGTAAAATAAAAACAATAGATAGGTCAATGACACGAAAATAGAACTACACATAATCTATACTTATATTATTAGGAGGAAATATTTGATTTTTGTTTATTTGAATTGAATAGGCTTCGAAACTTTTGGATCGATTTCAAAAATTCTTATAACTATTGGAACAGTTGAGAAGTTTTACCTAAATATGTGCAACATGTTGATAATTTGATATACTCGTAAAACTATACTGCCTAGATGACCAAATACTGCTAAATTCCTAGATGCTACCATTCTATATCAATGATGCTACCAATGTCTATTTTTGTTGCAGGTGCCAAGTAGATTTATAAATCACGTGCCTTATGATCTTCCCATATTTCTTTATCAACAATTAAATTATCAGTCCCATTATTCTGTCCAAACCCATTATACACTTGTTGACATGCATGTTTAATATACGTGGTTCGGTGCGAGAGAAGAATATAGTGGTGTGGATGGTGTTGCAAGGAAGATGTCTATTTGGGTGGGCAGTGGCGGCGGCGGGAATGACGTCCGCGGTCCACCAGCCACTGTCCTGTCTACTAACACTTCTATGGAGTCTGGTATCGAGGCTGGGGTGCTGCCCACTGTCACGGGCTCGCTCGCCTCCGCCCGAGACTCCCTGGGATCCCTGTCCAGGGCGGCTGAGCATTTGTACGACACAGACCACACCGACCTTGGCAGTGAGCTGGACGAAGCCGAAATACGACGGGAGTTGATGCACGATGTAAGTTTATTGACATATTGTCACGGTCATTGTAAGATGAAAAATAACATTTAAAGTTAAGATATTGCTTTTCTATTGTTTCAGAAATGGAGGCTTCTTTTTGACAAAGTAAGTTTATTTAAAATTCTTCTTTGAAAGGTCATGATAATGTTGATGATTATTTTTAATGAAGCTTATTTTAAAATTTTTAGTTTGCTTATCGCAATGTCCATTAGTTATTTTTTTCATATCTGGAGGTATCACACCTTCACCACAGTGAGTAATTAATCATGTTTTTATATGATTCCACAACTTTAGAAACATTGCACATGTTGCCTATGAATACATCAAAAGTGACTTTTACGACATTGAAACAAATTTCCAGAAATTCCTATGTTGAGTTGATTAAAATGTACAGAAGCAAGTTACAAAAAGTTTTATAAGCAGATAAAAGTGTGTCGGTAGCGCCGCGGATCAAACGGTGTGTCGTCACGTAGGAAACATTGAGATAATGCCACTGCACAGATAGGGCGCTTCATATTTTTTGTCATCTCCTTTTTGGAAATGGACGAAATTATTACAACAATATTATACACATAATAATGCGAACTCTCGGAATGGTGGGTGATTATGACGTTACGGATGCTCCGTTGAAATCTCAATTTTGTTTTTGTACGTGACCGTGTCGAATGTTGTAGGTGTGAATTTTATACTAATGATTTGTTTATTATCTTCTTGTGCAGTTCGATCCGGAGGGTTTCGGAGAGATACCTTGGCCAGACTTCCTGCAGACTCTTCAGCATCCCGATTTTATAGCGCAGGTGCCACATCACAAACGTGAGGTAAATGTCAATTGACACGCAGTTTCTTTTATAGGTTGAGACTTGAGTGGCAAGAACAATAGTATTTTCTAGCATTTATTTTAACGCGAATACTTTCCATATTCGGTAAAATATTTTTTTACAGGATTTAACATTATTATTAACTCGACCTTTCGTACAGGTAACAAGGAGCGTGGTCACAAGTGACTGAGATGACAGTTTTCTTCATTAGTGTTACATAAATTGTGTGACTACCTCCACCTATTTCCACAAAGAAGGTATCTGAAAAATTTACCCGGATTCTCGCTCTAACGTCCTGTTACTAATAATGTAAAATAATGTATTATAAAAAGCATTTCAAATCCTTAAAAATATTTTATGTAACAACTGAATATGTATAACACTATATTTAATACATTTATAATTTATGATATTATTTGTTAGTGTAAAAATTTTAACGTCGAACAAGTAATATATTTTCCACACATATTACATAAAATCTTATTAATCGAAATTTTGCAGTTATAAAATAATAAATCTTTTCAGATACTCTTGGATAAGGCTCGAAGTTCCAGCAGTCCTGCTATAACTTTTCAAGAGTTTGTTAATGTGGTAAGTTCTAGACATAAGTTTTATATCGTAGAATGTTTTATAAACCTACTTCTAAGAAATTTATATAAGAAATAAATGGTATCAACTATCAAGCGATTTTTTTAAAAATAAGTAAATAATTATTTTTTAAGTACGTTAATGACTTTTTATACATAAGTATGTAATCTCTCGACATAACATATAAATAGGTACACCCACCTTTTTACCAATCCACTAACTTAAATACCAAACCTGATAACAATTACTATTTTCTCTATTAATAGACATACTGAATTAGTAACATATGTATAATGTATATATGGCGGTACCTTTCAGGCTGGTATATAGGTTACCTATAATATCGTCATGGCGCTCCCCGTTTCTAAAGTACAAGATAACTAAATTAAGATGCAACACCGATTACGCTCTAAGAATGCAATTTCAAAAACGCCGCAAGTCTTAAAAATGAGTTGAACGAAAACAAATTCTATTACAAGTAATGAGAGCACAAGAGATCCTTGCTAAAAGAAAAAGTTTTCTAAATAAACTTGAGTTCGGAAAGGACCCACATTCTTATCGTTTCTGTCTGTCGCCCCGAAACTCGATAAAGTCCAATTCGATTTATTAGGTGGACATTTATTTTTGTGTGGTTAAATATATTATCTTAAATGCGTATTAACACTGAGCACGATCGTTTATTATTATCCTGTTTTATTTTGGGTTTAATAAAAAATGTTGGTATGAGTTTATTGAATTTTCAGGGTCATATTTCATTATACATAGCAACCTGTTATAATATATGTGTTCTTCGCAATTTTATTTGCATTTAGGCGCTCAAATACGGCAATTAAGCGACGTCGATAAAAAATACATAAAGATTAAATCATTATTGTTTTAGTTTAAAGTTATAAGAATGATACGATCTCATTAAACCTAATACATCACTTTAATGTCAAGCGAAAGGTTATCCCCTAATTAATTACAAAAAAGGTATATTAAAGCTAAAATTTGCACGAAGAATCTTAAGAAGCACTTAATTAAGTCAACCAAATGTGGTGTCATGAATTATTTGCTGTCCTAAGAATTTTAAAATGAAGATATATTTAAGGGTTTACTTTTTATCATAAAGTCATAATATTTTTTTTGGTCCATGTTTTAAAATGTATTACTTGTTTTATGATTTATTGATCTCAATACTTAAAGAAAATTTCGCTGTAACCTTAATTGTTATTTTGGCATTGTGGGAAATGGTTGATGTGCTATGTAGGTACATTGGTTATTTAAAATACTTTCTTTATGATTTGAGAAAGAAAATATACTAGCCAAGAAATGCGGTTCCGTCCGCGTTTAACTTCTGATCTCGGGGGAATTAGTAGCCAAGTGTAATCCTGGATCCTAACCTATAAATATACCAAGTATCATCACAATTTTTATCGATTAAGTAGTTTTTCGCGAAAGAGTAACTCACAAATCGTATAATATTAGTACGATAGGGTAAAATAGTTTCGAACAAGAGTATATCTAAGGAGGAAAAGGAGAGCAGCTAGACCGAGATCAAGATTTTAACCAAGAAAGAGTAAAGAGGACTCGCTAGTTTATATGTATGTGAAATAAAAACATCATATTTATATTCTTTACAGCTTTCAGCCACAAGAATTGCACATCCATTTATATACGTTCCATCAAAACATTACTCAGCTTGTCGAGGTTCTCTCAAGCGAGTGTTGATTTTACACAACGCATCTCGCTTTAAAAAATGTTTCGCGTACAATTGTGTAGATAATCGTAAATCAAAATTAAATTCGAAGTATAAACAGACAACGAGGGACAGTGTTGGGTCGTGGGCGTCCATGATGCGGCATTCTTATGCTAATCCGGGCGAACCACATTCGAATGGGGTGGGCCAAATTGTTATTTATATTGTCACCTCCAAGCTTTTTTTGTTCACTAAACTCCTGAACCAAATTACCGGCTGACTTCATTCCCATAAATATGCACTCATAATGCAAACATGATCGCTTCATCTTGTTAACTTACGTTTTTACGTATCAATACATATCATAACCAAAAACATATAAAGTTGTATTTGTATGTGATATTTTACATCTTTTAGTTTTTATTGTTATAATGAATTTATTTAATAAACATACACAAACAAAATTTCGTATCGTCTGCGACATTTTTTGGATTGTTACTTGATAGATTATTATTAGTTCGTATAATAATGGTATCGATATTCAATAAAAGCACACGATTTAAGTTCTTTAATGGGTCATCTTTTATTCTTCACAGCACTCATATGAAAAATGAGGTATATTCTTTGTATGCCTAATGCAGCGCACTAAACTGTGAATAAATGATAAATGACAAAAGAATGACGGAATGAACGCTTTTAGGGAAATCGTATCGACACGAAAAGTAATTTCCTGTAGGAAATTAGTTCACACCGTTACCATTTGCAATGTACGATTGCATAAACTATTGTGTATTTTAATGCGTTTGTAAAATATGTGTGGAATGGGAGTAATTAAGTACATAAAGCAATTATGTACATAATATAAGTCAAACTCGTCTTTGTACTTCATTTTGTATGCCTACGCACACAAACATTGACGTGTGTCTCAAACGGATGACATTCGCTCCCAGGCTGTTCCGAGGTGACCCGAGTATCGTGTCCGGGAATGGTGTCCATGTGTGCGTTGCTCGAGCGCGCACTGCATGGAATTTGACTTCTGTACCTATCTATTTTGTGCTAAGTATTTACCTGTCTCGTGGCACAAAAAACTTTTGAGAGACGCCGCGGACCCTTAATCAATTTATGGGGCGCTAACTGGTACACAGAAAATGTATTAAAGCTCGCTGTGGGAACGGGCCACACGCCATACACTTTAAATAATCATAATAATATATTTAGTATATTTACGACATTTTAGGTTTTATATATTGCAAAAAACATTTTAATGTGCATTCGATTGAATCTTAAAACCCTTCCCGATCATATTATAATTTTTGGAATATTTTATAAATAAAAACGCCGCAATGTAAAAAAATAAAATTATATATTATACAATATTTAATGCTTGAGCAGTAATATTTTCAGTAGCACTAAATTATTGATTCAATCACCCCACAAAACACAAAATTAATAAAATAGTTAATAATTTCAAAATGACAAGAGTCATCGAAACTCAAGTTTACTGCGTTTCAAATTCACATAGGGAACAAAAACAATTACTTAATAAAACACACCTCAATCAAAATTAATTGCTTTACGCATTAATCTCTTTATCTTCCCTCACTAACAAAACAACGTGTCCGTTCTCTAAGGTAATGGAAGCAATCATTCCAGATAAGATACCTCTAATGTGAGAAAAGGTAACGTTGGGCTCGGATCGTTAATTTAATTTGAAATAATAAAGCTTATATCCATCATTTATCTCTTTCGACAAATTTATTTTTAAACGCCCTCTGCGCTGTCCTTCTCAATTTCGATAAAGGAAAATTAAAAGACAAAATTTCACGATTAGATTCCTTTTCCTTAAAGATTCAATTATGTAGTCCTTCATTACGGGTGGTGTGTACAAAATTGACAATAGGTGGATAAAAACAAAAGTATTCAAATAAGAGCTAATGACGCCAGTGAGAATGTAGCCTTATCTCAAAAAATCGTAAATTATAAAATAAAATTGATATAACGCCCAATTTGAAGTACCTAATTCGTTAGCAGGTCCTGTCGCAGGGCGCATTCCTTCGTCGAGTAGGTTTTCGTGTTCTGTCGGACTGTCCGTCCGTAACTCACGCGGTATCGCTGCCATCTAAATTGAGATTTTATTGACGATTACTGTTCTAGAGCCCGTATCGTTGCGATCTTGGCGCCCGCTAGTAGGTACCTCGCTGTGTCGCCCAATTCGATCCGTTATTGATGCCGTGATTCCATCTCGGACACAAAACGCTTTACCGCACTTTACTTACCATCTCTTTTATATATTACACCAATTTGAAAAAACAGTTCGATCTTAAAAGCTTCGGCTGAATCACTTGAAAATTTCCAAGAATTTATTGAACTATTTATTTTAATGGATCCTTTATTTTCGATAATTAAGATTAGCAGACTGTTAATTCTATCCTGGGAATCATTTACTTTCTGACCGTTAAAATATTATAGTAACCTTTACTTTTTTTAGACTTTTGGTAAGATTCTTTATATCATCAATAGCTTTTTTGAGTGATTCAGAAGTAATCATACAAGCTTTCTCATTCACAATAGGGGAGTGGAATTGTATTCTTCTCGACTTTAAGTTATAAATATAATATACCCAAAACATATTAATGTGCCTAAGTGCCCCGTCAGAGGGTACCGGAGGGACAAATGGACGCAGGGAGGTGGCGGCGAGCGTGTCGAACCGCCGGGCAAGGGTTGCTTTAATGTAATCGTAGCATTTTTTCATAAGACCACACCGCGGTAGATTTACACTAATTTCACGCGTACTGCTTTCTCACGCACCTGTTCAATTTAGAATAAAATAGCGGTATATAAGTCAATTATTTGTATTTAAATATTGGTTCCTTGATTTGGCTACACTTCTTACTGCCAATGAATATTAACCGGCAAGCAATGATCTAATTTATAATACTAACATTTTAACGTGCTATAAATCTAAAGTGGAACGAATATTTACATAAAAATATTCAGTAGTCCATTTGTATAATTAGATCCATAGTTATATTCTAATATTTTATTGTGTCCATTAACCTTGGAACTTATAAGGTTATCGAATGACCTATTCATGCCATTCAAAATATTAACCGGCCTATGTTTCAGTACGCATTACATAATCTGTGGTTTCGTCAAGTGAATTGATTAACATCAGCAAATATTTTTCATGCGGTAACGCCGGGCGAACATCATTCTATCACTACCGCATTACAAAGCTAAGATAAGGAAGAACGTAAGATAAAATAGATAGTTCGCAAATACAATTAAAACACAAGGTAACTACATTGTTGTGTGAATGAACTCGCTATTATTGTGGAGGTGTCGCTCGTAAAGATTCCAAAACGGGCCCGAATATCTCCTTACGGTGACATCACTAGTTATGACAGCATTCGTCCTGCTCTAAATAAAATGACATTTTAAATGTAAAATATTTAAAAAGAGAATGCAGCGATCAGTAACAAACAGTTAAGTGGACAATATAGCGCCATGGCATTCCGTTCTATATTTAGCGAGCGGGTTTGCGCTGAATAATATCATATGGGAAAACAAGGAGTTGAGCGGCGCGTATAAATTAGTAGATAATCGACCGACATCACCTGTCAATGCCCACGCGCACGCGACTAGTTCAATGCTTTTAAATTTACTTCTGTTCCCATTAACGAAAATAACGTACCGTATCTCGAGATCGAATGTAAATGTATACTGTTATATGTAAACAAACACTCTTAGATGCGTAGGGAGCATTAAAAAGTGCCGGTTGGGATGCCATTTTCTAATCGTTATTTACAAACCTGTATCCTGTAAAGAGAGCACGGTCGATCCGTGAAACATTTACGTCGATAAAGAGATAAGACAAGGGCGATGCCAGACACGTTCAGGACTAAATATTTACAATGACTGTGAGGAAACATAAATAGTGTTTCGTCCGACAGCATTCGTTAGAACTGTTAATTGGATTCGTCATACCGCCTAAAGGCAGACAGACTGTTTGGGATTAACAAAATTAAATTCCTCAAATACTTGCTTATACTGTTCGCAAAAGAACCAGAACCTATCCGACCCAGCGTTGCAATGTAAATTGTTATGTTAATACTCTCTTAACCGTATCGGTTAAAAGCCTTTCATCTACGCTAGGATGCATTTTATTCCCAGATAATAATACATTTCGTGCTCAACTTATAATTACGTTCTCAGGAATCTGCCAATTAATGGAACATAAGAAAGATTTAAATACATAACAAGATATAGACACAAAGAGCTAACCTGTCGTCGACTTTTTAAAAGGTTTATTGATATTGATTTTTAGTTTTTTGTTACCATTGTAAGAATTTATAGCAAAAAATTATGGTTTGCTTTGACTTAAAATTAAACCTTGGTGTAAATGGAATTGCATACAATCGCTGATAAATCTGAATACATTTACCGTTACACGTTATGTTGAAACAAAGTTCAATTTATACATTTACAAGTAAGAGTAAGCGAGGATGGTCTTTTACTGTAACATGAATTAATTTTCTATTTTTAAGTCGTTAGTCTCGTCAAGCCACGTAACAATACAATAATTATAAGACGGAGTGTATTATTATAGTGAATTTACATGTTCATTTCACTGTTGCCACCTCCGTGGCCATTGGTCACACATCACGTGCTTCTGAGGTTCTCACGAATTGTGATCTCACCATATACATTTATTATGGATACTATCAAACTTATCTTTACTGCTGTCATAAAAATATGAAATTGGATTATTTTTTAAGCAAATTTAACGCTTGGTGGGACACAAATTCGCACCGAATATTTTCTAGCAATAAATTGTTTATTTCATCAAGTGTAGGAAATTTTCTGTTCAATTTAGTAACTGGTCGTTCTTTGCTTAAAACATAACGGTATCGTACATTTAACTAGGAGATTAACAAGATTATGACGTTGTTTGTTTTAAATTAGTTGCAGACTACAGGTAGCGTAGTGCAAACGCGGTATTTGTGGACGCAGTTAGCGCACCCAGCTCTCGCGGCTTTCCCACGCCCACACGTCTCTCTTCTCCAGTCGAGATATACGCTATTGTTCTGAAATGTAAATACTTTAGATCTTAATCATCGTATTAAGGATATATTTTACATTCGATTTCTACTTTCTAATGTGTTTTCATGTTTCAGTTTATATTATAGGCTTGCTGTCCCGTGCGGTTTGATGGTATATTTAAAACAATAAGATTTTTCAAATCAGACTTGTCATTCCTGAGAGTAGCGTCAAGCATTCAAGTCTACCGTTTTATATTATTAGTACATATTCATCAATACAATTAACATCTTAAAAATTTGTGGTCATGTCAACCTTACATTTCAACATTGTCTCTAGAAGTTGATATTAATTTAATAATAGGGTACGACACTATATTTCGTTACTACGGTTAAATACTATCTAGAGATTAACAAAGAAATAAATGTGTGCTGTTGAGAAGCACTGAAAACAATGAACGAATATAAATAGCGAGCAGATACGTTCTACTAAAATACGAGAGCCATTAGTGCACCCGTGGGTAATGTACTGTACAAATGTATCACATCTAACAACGGAACTAAGGATTGAGTCGCTCGCCACACAAGAAGTTCCTTGTGGTAATCCGCCTTTACCGAGAAAACCGCACAGATATAACATAAGCCGAGTCTCCCACCGGACATAGTATTCAATTGTTGCTCCACTAATGGGATGTTTACCTTACATTAGTCGCTGCGGAATTAGACGTCTTTGTTCGAATTTGCAAAGATGAATGAAGAGATTTTCTAAAGGATTTGACTGAATGGCACGCTAAGCTGTTAACACCTTACGTGTCGAAAAACTTTTTACATGTACCAATGAATGAAATAGAATTATCCTACTACATTGGTGGTTTGCTTACAGATACAATAAATATGGTGGTAAAGCTTCAAGCTTGTACGCTTTCAATGAGAGCTACTTCTCCCGATTTCATATATTTTCGTATAATAAAAATTATATTTATTACAGATTCAGTTTGTATCGTATTGTATTTCATACGTCGTCATAATTCTGAAATCGGTAATAATCGCAAGTCGATTTATTGTGTAATGGGCTCAAAGACGGACAACTTGTTTTCGCTTAATAGACAGGCGTATCGTACATGATTACAACAAGTTTCATAAAAGCTCATATAAATGGTTTACATCGTTAATTTAGTTAATAAAATGACATCATTCAAGCACGTCCCACGTGGGTAGACAATAGAGGAGGGGTGGGCGGGCGCCGCCAAAACCTGAGCCTACGCAGCCGCCCTACATTGCGTATTGCCAATCAGACGTTTATTATACACGATCATTATTAAATATACCATTTTTTGCGATGTTTTGTATGGTTAATAGCTATACGGCTTAAATTATGATTAAGTCATTTCTTGATTATAATCGGTTTAGTTGAGAGCTAGAAATAGGTAGATATACTTATAAGGGTTTAATTATTTAACGTATTCTATAAAAATATTATTAGCTACTAAAACTATAATCATAACGATATAAAATCTTATAAAAAGCGAGACTATTTAAATTTATCAAGGATCGGAAATTTATGCATACTCGAAGGCTGTAACATTGCGAATGCCTAATTTAAAGTAACCCTTGACCCAATGAGAAATAAAAACTTCTAAATTCTCATGCTTCTCTTGGACACTGGATTAATATTATAAATTAAAAAGATAAAACGTGTCATGTATAAACATTCCACATTCAAAATTTAAATTACATTTAATGTAACCGATGTTGTGTATATCAAATGTGATACATAATAAATATATTATTGTATTTGAATCAATCACTAAAAAAACCTACAATCGAGTAATTAATAGAGCTTATAATTCACGCATTCGATAAATGTAAACAGAACGAAAAACCGTTTATAATAAAAATATACTGTAGGTGTTAGTAATCACAGGCTATAATTCATTCTCCTAAGTGTCCATACTTATCAGATATTCAGAGATTGTGACGTTATTACTAATATCACAGTAGTGTAGCCGTGAAGCGGTGGCTGCTCCCCCGGGGGCTTTGTCGGTGCTCCCCGCTGCTTGCGTCCACCACTTACGTGAAAAATTACACAAACACACTCCTCTGTACCTGCACCAAACAAGCCCACCGTCACTGTATATTCAACCTTAACATCTACGGTGTATGGTCAAATTCAGAACGTTACGTGAGGGTAGTTACGTTAATTAATGTGTTAGGTCAGTTTATGTGTCACCCATACGTAAGCAACGTCCACTACATCTCAATAAAGAGCGATCGCAGCGCGTCGAGCGGTCCCGGTGGCCTGCAGTGATATATCACTGTGGATGCCAATAAATAAGGGACCAACTCTACTCAAAGACGGCTATTTAGTAATTTTCTGCTTTTTTCATTCCGTATCACACCCTACTTTTATTTATTTGACGTCTCTTATACCAAATGTAATTCAAACTAGAGCTATCTTCACACTTTTATTGTCAGGTATACCTATAAAATGTTTCTTTAGTTGAAATATTTCGATCTCAGTGGCATGGATCAGATCGAATATTTCGACACAATTCCAATAAAGTCATCAATGTTTAAAAATCAATTCGTCATCGATCAAAGTTTGTGATTTACCGTCGCGTTACGTCGTGACAGGTGCGCGGGATCAAACCGATACGATTTGGCTGGATGGCGATTCGATATTTTGTCAAAAAAACAAACTAAGAGCATCAAGATCTTTAATGCTTCCAGGACCGTCACGATGATTACCAAAAAATTGATTATTTACGTCGTGCGCTTCCTACCCTCATCCGTGTGAAGAATGTCTCAAGTTCAACGATGTCAAACATAAATCGTATTTAAATTTTATATTATCAGATTCATACGCGAGATTTTTCCTGTCATGAGGAATACATACCTCAAGGACTTCGGAAATCGTAAATATTAAACGTTAAACATCTTGTATTCACAAAACGTCCGCGCAAAATCTCATTGAGCGACACACATATTTAAACGGGAGTTATTAGTTTTAGTGATTCAAATATGGTTATAAATTTATCTTGGTATAATATTACATTATAAAATTATTAGCATTATCGAACACTAAAAAAACATTAAAAGATCTATAATCATAATGAAATAAATGTAATACTGCCGTTTAATAAACTTGTGTAAGTAAAGGTATAATCAAATTACAATAATATTATTATCAAAGAAATCATCGTCCTATTTTAAGGTATATTTGTGAATATAATAAGCTAATTTTCTGACGCGGTCCGTAAACCGATTATCACAAACGAGGTGGTCCATTTTTTATCTTTTATTTTTCAAAGTTATTTTTTATTTGACACCGTTAAGGCTTTAAAAAGGCATACTATGATTCTGTAATAAACCTTTTTATTATACTTATGAGTTATGTGTCAGCTACTTTTTCATTACAAAAGGTTATATTTTTCTGCATACGAATAAATTAAAAGAATTCAGTAATATGAAAATGTTCTAAGTACATATATAGAACTTCAAAAGCTTTGACCAAGCTCGTTGACTACTGCGTTTTATATTATCATTCCGCTCTTGATGTTGATATAATTGGTGTGAATGTTAACACTTTTGGTTTTGCCTTTGTACCGGGTCGTTTATATGTTGTCGAGTATATGACTGCTATTCCTGTCTTGTCTCGGTACAGTCGTTCCCGGAATGCGGCGGAAGTCCCGAGCTCGCGAGCCGCCTCCGTATTAATGGCCTTTTTAGACGCACTCCTTTGTTACTCGCTCATGTCCGGCCACTTTAACTAAATACATCATCGTTTTAGTTGTTCCATATCAACTACTGTTTTCCTTAGAACTTAAGGAAGGACACTGCTCAATAAAACCGCAATGAACGTTAAGCTCATATTTGTAAGAGCAGTAAATAGAGACGTCAAATAATTGTCGTTCACTAATTTGGACTACTTTAAACTGACGTATCCTGTTGTCAGATTTCCTGGCGTTAAATTAGTCACGCGCGGTGTGATACTTTGTTTGATCGGCGCTTAGTCTTATATAAATAGCTTCTTATGGAATTTGTATATGTTTCGCTTATTTCTCGCAAAGCTATTTTGTGGGCTTGGCGACTTAAAAACTATGAATCATGTTCGAAAATAAGTTCCCGCGACATTTTGCAAGGCCGGTCTGTGACCTGCCTTACGTTTAATGTAATATTGCCTAATTTATTTATGGTCCTAATAATTTGATCCATATTGATAATAATGACATAATATGGTTTAAACATATTAAGCTTAAATGTTAAATAAATCGTCGTAGTTTATGATGCAAATATGTTAATTGTTAATACATAAGCGATTTTTTTTGAGTGGAACAATAAGTTTAAAAACCAATGATGATTCATTTTATCCAAATGATGTTCATGATATCAATTTTGAAATCCGCTAACGCGTGATTAGGGGTGAGGTAAATAAGTCTACATAAACAATAAGTTTAAAACAAGGATTTCCTTACATTTAATATTAAGGCACATTGGATATATTTTAATACAAATTGAATCGATTTAGCGGTTATTCAGTAGGCCAGTAAGCCATGTGCCTAGGGCTAGAAGTAACAGGTGCCTGGGGTAAAGGAGATCCGGTTATAACATTATATTAACACTAACTATTTGTAATGCGATTATTGCTCTGACCTTATACTATTATGTCGTGTTTCAAATTCTAGGCATGGAAATTAACTTGCACATGTTTTAGTTTTTTACACATTAATACAAACAAGTTATTATTATTGGCATCCATATTTCAGCGTATGAGCTACGTACCAAGCCCTTTAAGTAACGACGATGTTTTCCATTTTTTAAAACATTGCGAATTGTAGTTAAGTAACTGTTAAGATCTCTATTAACTCTGAAGCATACACGATTAATTTCTTAGAATTTGAAACATTCTGCATTTGTATGTTTTTGTGTCATTGTTAAGATTAAAAGCAGCGCTTAAACTACATATACTTAATTTTTTGTCCAATAGATTTTTGTAATTATCAAACAAACAGCTTGAATTTGTGACAAAGTACGGAACATAGAAATGGATACAGAGGTTGGAGACAATATTGACTCTCCTTATAAAAATATTGTTTGTTATTATTTTTAACCTACCTCAATACAATATCTGTATGGTTAGTTAAGTTAATCACACCAGTAAAAACACACGGTCACTATAAAATAAACAACAAACAGGGTATTAACAAAAAATCATAAAAGCTAATGTCAAAACAATTATAATACAAGAGGTCGGCTTCTAAATCGTATTCTTCACTAAATTCAAAATAAATAAAACAAATAATAAAATTCATTTATTTTCGATGCATTGCTCACCACAAAGAGCTAGAGTAGATGATTGCTCAATTACCAGGACCTCCTTAGTAGAATCCGAGGGACCGCGTTGAATTATAAATTCAACTTTATTTTCTCTATAAATAAATGCTAAATTGTGTAATCGGGGCCGTAATGTCAGTCGGCTTAACACAAAAGGTGGTTCGAGTCCGCGCTTTGTCATTAAGGTACAATCAAACATTGTGTTTAGGGATCGCCGACAACTTAACCGGGGTTTTTCATCCATTTCATAATTTGTTATTTCGGATATCGTCCAGGAACGTGCCGCAAGAGACAAAGTAAATATTAACAGTGTGCCGCCGGCGCGGGCGCACCCACCGGCTATAACGATGAGTTATGATCACCTCGTTTGATTTTTTTGCAATTCGTTAGCACTCAGTTTTTTTGCCATTTCACAACTACTAATGATACAAATTAACCAATTAATTCACTGTAAATTATGTAGGTGTTTCTCTTAATTTTCAACTTGACTACTTTACAACTTGCTTACTTTTTCCATTGTTGCTAAAAAACAATGATTATAAAACCTGACGAAAAGCAAGCAAGCTAAAATTATGATATTATATATATATATCATATTAGCAGTATTCTTCTTAGTACTATCAATATTCGTTCATAATTCATAAAATGTGTGAGACAATTCTTATTTGTAACTAAAAGCAATAAAATAATTACAAGATTTTTGTTAATTGTATTAAATTTTGAATGCGAACATAAAGATTTTGTACAGTTAAATTCCCACAGAATCTACATTACTCTAGATCAGGGGTCACCAAATGATGAACCGCGGTCCGCATCCGGACCGCCAGCCTATTTTATGCTGACCGTGTGCTAACGATTTAAAATATTATATGTACATTGTACATATAACTCGAATTATAAATAAATTATAATTGTACATATTTCAATATTACTATAACATTTACTATTCTGGACCTCAATGGTCATGTTATTTTTTAAACGAACCCATAATAAAAGTAATTGGTGACCCCTGCTCTAGATATTAATCATTTAAGTCGGGGAATAAAAGTTGATTTCATCAAATGCAATTACGTTCACAAACCTCTTCGAAACAGTAAAAATTGCTATAAAATAAGAGGTCGCTGTACAGTTATCACTAAGGTTAATAACTCATCAAATA
>LQNK01001261.1:341246-376376 GCA_001586405.1 Phoebis sennae
GTAATTAAAATACTTAAAATTAAAGTCATAATATCATTTTTTATAACAACTATGTTAATTTTGTAGTCTACGCGTGCGAAGCCGCGGGCAAAAGCTAGTTTTGAAATAATGTTGATCAAGAATGAGGTGATCACAGCTCATAGAGATATTGGCGTATTATAAAGGGCACTTTAATATAGGTCACGGAATGCAGTTTCGTTTGCTTTGTTTATACCGCGTTATGCTCTAACTGTGACCAGACACAGTTATAACGAAATCTGCATAAAGTGATTGCGTAGTGCGTGCTGCGTGCCTGTGAATAGTTTACGGTAAAATACGGTAAATGATAATCGGTATTGTTAGTTCCACTACATGCCATCGCGACCATTCCTGTTCAGGTGGCCACTGCTCCGTTTCACGCACCGCCACGGTCGTGATTTTCATAAGTCGTATCAAATATGGACTGATCTTTTTACGGAGATGTGTAGACTTTGTAGTAGTTGTTTGAAATTGACATCATTAATTTAATATCGCTACGTTTAGAAAGTAAATTTTATGAATCTTTACCAAAATCAATCATTTTCTTTCAAAACAATCGGAAGGTTAGTAGACAATTTTATGTAATTTTTATACGTAACAAATGAAGTAATTGTGTATTGAATATACTATGAACATATTATGAAAATTAGTAACACATTAAAGTTTTGCTAATAACACTATTAGTCAAGCTATTCTAGCCGACGTTTGCTTTATGTTATCCCAATTCCCACTTGGAATCTGAATTGCTGTGTAAATAACTTTTATGTTGTCGATGAGAGTACGCGTGTTGGGCATCAATTGGACGTATAACGCAGCTGATTTATTCCGACAGTTATTGCATCCAAAATCGTAATTTGTAAACATTTTTGAATCATAACAATAGCCGTACACAAAGGCGCACCCGGATCTAGGATCTCTACCTGCGGCTTCCGAATCTGCGCGCAAAAAACACAAAATTGATTCAATGCGACGCGACCATCACAAAAAGCAGCAGTCCCTTATGTTTAGCGATGCCGATTCGACAAATAAGGTTACATCGTTCGGAAAAAACGGGATTATTGGTTTGCGAGATAATTTTGCTAACAAATGCTGGAAAAAATAGGCTTCTATTGAACTTGGGTCGTGGTTACAATTCACGATCTAGTTAACATTGTTCGATGCTTCTCGATTGACCGTCGACCTGATTATCTTTGTGTTCCGGGAATGTGGGTCAGTGTTAGATCGCTCGTAGGAGTCGGAAATTGAAGACAGGATGAAGGTAATGAGTGCCTGTAAGCTAATCGCATGATGCGCCCACGCTCTTATTATTTTCGCTCTATGTCTAAATGCGAAATTATTATCTCGCAAAGACTTATTCATTTTAGATTTCCCTAGACATTTGATTTATTTCGACAAAATTTATATTTATGGGTACTAAGGCCAAAGAATGTACCATGACTCGAACGAATCTCTAAAATCCAGCGCTAAGTCCTTTCATGTTAAGTTTTTATAAGAACCATGAATCACATCAACAGATTGTTTTGTATAAGGTATATAATTTAAGTAAAACTGAACGGTAAACAAGTTGTCTAGCCTTGATTTGACCTAGTATAAAATTCAGAAGGGTATTTTAACAGGTAGGTATTATTAGAAATTCGATACCTAGAAACAAAGGTCAGTAAGGCAACTCTTCAGGGTCTAATTTGAAATTGAATATGGTTTCCAAAAAAAGATCCAGTTAGAAATATTTTCTAATACAAAGACTTACAAAAACAAGCGATTTTGCTTATCCGATTTCTTCAAACAAAACAACAATTATAACTACAATGACATCAATTTATCCTGTTAGTACTAGAAAGAATAAAAAGAGATGTATCATAGACACATGTTTTTATCGCTATCATGTATGAGTGAAGCTCATTAATATTGCAAGTGGTGGGTGTTCACAAAAAGAAAGCTGCGCTCGCATCGCAGCGCGTGCTTCAATGAGGAAATGCTTCGGATGTCCACTAAATGACCAAGCCTGTACATGTATAAGTCATGGACTCGACGCACTGAATTTTGAAGCATACATATGACGCACGATCCATCTCAATCACGTCACAATTTCAACGATGATAGAATAGACTTTGTAATAGTCGTACCGAGTTAGTACTAACCAGTAATTCTAATACCAAGAGCTAGTTTTGCTATTCAGAGCGGTAACAAATATTACCTGGTAACGATGTTAAAACTATTTTATCTAGGTAGAGTTATACAGGGTGTAATTTTGTAATGTAACCTTAAGCGAAAGTACTCTTATTACTAGCAAATTGTAAATTCTACTCAGAGCTTATTAATATAGTATTATATTATCTGTGCTTAAAATATTCACCTATTTGGAAAATATAGAAAACTGCATATATCCAAAAAATCGTCTGTATTTTTCAGTGTTTAATTACCCATTGAATTTGTAAATTCAATTTGATAATTATACATTCAAGCGGGTTTGATTCCTGAGTGCGTAAAGCTAATTTTCAGAAATGTTTGAATAAAATTTTAAATTCATCCTTTTCAAAAGTAAGGGAATGTTTTCTCTGAGTAAATTTTCTATCTACAGTACTAACAGTTCTTTTCCTTCATGTTGTATTACAAAATTCCACCCTAGTTTTACTTATAGGTATAGATAAAGATAGGTATAGATAGTAGACTACCTAGTAGACGTAGGTATAGATAAATACCTACCTATCAAATAATTGCAAAAAACTGCAATTTTTTGTGTTTGTTTTGTTAATTTGTTAGAAGTTTAATCTTTGCAAAATCAAATATTTTCTGAGCGTCATAATTCGCGCCCAAACTGTACTTATGAAGATCAATGGTATTAAATATCCATTTTATTTTAGCCTTTGTCTTGACACTTTAAAAATATTCTCACCAAGGATGTATCCATCACAGCAGAATGAAAATAAATCAAGTTGTTTCTTCCTCTTAGTAGCCCGTGCTTTATTCTATTTTCGTTAAAATTCAAAGGGATTTACAGCTCATTGAAAAGTGATTAATCTATCTAAGAATTAATTTCTTTATACATAATAAGGCATTATAGTATTATTTCTTCTTCGTTAAGTCGCTGCAGGAAAATTATTCTTCCCAAACAGCTCCTAGAATTGATGAAAATCAAATACACATGTGTGTTCTAATTGAATAACGACATAGGTATAAGTAATGTATTCAAGGTAGTCGATGTCGGCGCCAGTGTTTATTGAATAATGAGGCAATCCTGCGGCGTCCTGGCTCAATCAATTGGCTGATTGAATGATTGCTCACGGTTGTCATAGTTACGCCGCGTGCCGTATAATATCCTTTTGTAACATGAAGAATGGATGTTATTTGCTTATCAAGTCGAGGAAAAATGTTTGCAGGGTTTTAACGAAGTACGGAGCAAAACAATTGAAAAATGATATATATAGATAGATTACCATGACTATATCGCACCGTCTTCAGTAAAATTTTAATTTCAAGTCATCGGGCAATATTTCTAAGGCTAAATACATAAGCAGTGAAAATAACAGGTTCTAGAAAAATAGGCGAATTTAAATTTCAGACTTATCTATCCTTCCAAAAACAATGACTCTAATCTATGGTCCGAAAACCTCCAGAACCAATTGTTGTTGGTGAATTCATAAGACGTCTCCTCTTGTTTGCGTCTATATATGATATCATATACATATATATATAATTCAAATTTTTGCTTATAATTTACAGTCACCAATTCGTCAAGCTATCACGTTAACACAATATTCCGTAATGCGAAACAGTTAAACAACAATATACATTATTTATCGATGACATCAAATACATCAATCCATCACTAACAAGAATATTCTATGTCGTGACCTTTATTTAGGGCTTGGCCGCCTAGGCCATCATTATTCAACAATTGTTTACTACGTGTAAATTATTTATAGATTATATTAGATATCGATCAGACTCTAATTTTAGTCTGCTGAGAATCATGATCGTGCGTCGGTTACGCAAGCCAGTGCACCAATGTTAGCGAATTAATGTAATGTTTATGGTTAACACAGCCATCTATTATTATTATTACAACCTCATTATAGCTAATTTAAAGGCGCCCACTTTACACTTGTCTACGTCTTTGTTTCAACCTGGCTTGAACCCTGTAATAACAACACTGTATGCTTCGGTACAATGGAACTAATTTAATCATTAATTCTGCAGATAAGACGTAATTTCCTGCAAAATTGCTAGTTTTCTATAATATTTTGTTGTGCAGGTACAAAAATATACTTTCGCTAAAATGAAGTCATTTATCGTCGGCTGAAGTTTACAAAGTAGTTTGATTTTTTCCATAATTACATACTATTTCCTTAGTAAAGAAAGAAAATTAATTTTAGTAACTGTATAGTGTCTCGGTTGGATCAACGAGAAGCCGGCCGCTTCATTGTTAACACTAATTAATTAATGAGCGGCGAAGATCAAAACACCACGCTCATTATTATCTCCCGGTTCTTGTTAGCACTTTGGTGAATAAATAATTACGCCTCTTTTTATAGATTAATTGTTACGAAACACTTGTTCATAGCCGTGACATCATGAAGTACAATTATTTATCGCTTTACATCCCTGGTTCCCTTAAATCAAAGTTTAGAACATTGTTAATAAGTAATACCTTTTTTATTAATCTTTATTATTATTACCCGTATAAAGACTAGCGACGTCGTCACGACGGGTCCGTATGTACATGTGTCGCCACCCCATTTCTAACCGTGGGTGTCGTAAGAAGCGACAGGGTAATTCTGCCTCCTAACATCTCAGTAACAAAAAAGTGGGAGCCGAAAGTTCAAAATTGCATTTGCATTGCACGGTTGCATCAAGCTCGCATCGGTGTAAATACCACCCCCTCAGCAGAAGATCGGCGTGAACCAGTATTGCACTGTTTCGTACGTTGAACGGGATCCGGAGGCTTATATTCCCTTCCTATGTTGTAGAATGTAGATGGTCATGGGCTGCGGTCAGTCACTTAACATCAGGTGAACCATATGCTCCGCTTGCCTGCAGTAACATAACGTAAAAATATATATATTATTTCCAATATATGAAAGGATTATCAAGGATAAGGCTTCTTTACAAGTCTTTATTTATTTTATATGAAATATATAGTAGTTTTTCCGCTATAATTATTTGGCAGAATGATAAAAAATGTTTTTTCGGAAGAAAAGTATCCTTGTTGTACAGTAGTATAATCTTAAAGTCGCATACAATATTTTGATTTACTACTTTTTATTATTTATAAAAACCCCTTTCTCATGGAAAGCAAATATTTCTTTAACTTCTGTTATTGACTGTTGTCCTCGAAGTTTCCCATAAACTTTGAAAAATAGTAGACGACGTATTTGTTGTACGCGGTAAACTGTCAGGGCAAACAAATCGTGGTCAAATCTTTTAAGTAGGCAGTCTGTAAATATTTTTGTTAATAATTTAGTGTGCGTTTTTCCCACGATCGGTAATGGAGAAGCCTTGGTTACAGATCACACCCTCCGCATTAGGGTCATGTTTGAACAGGAATCTATTGGTTTTTATTGTACACCCTGACCGTGGTATCACACGTGTTAAGGCTTTTCAAAAAATAAAGCCTTCGTAGATTACGGTTAACGAAAATTAAATTAGGACCTTTGATTTCTACACAGCGCTTTAAATAATTTTGCAAAATCAAATAAGTTAGTTCTTTTAATTAAATTTTGTGAAATATGAAATGAACTCGTTGTGTGAAAAGATACACGTAACAGAATGCAACGTTTCTTGTTTCAATATCATATTTACCACGAAATAACAGTGAAGAAGTTAGTTTAATGCACAAAAAGTCGGTCAATGGACCAATTAACAATAGAATAAGAAAACAAAAGATAATTAACTGTTGATGCAATAAGCAGATACGAAGGCTTGCTGAACAAAGGTCTTCAAAATAATCTATTAGAACAAATTTCAACATTTGCTCGATAGCTTATTGTATGAAAAGCTAAGCTTAATATTATGCAATTAATATTACTGAATTTGTAATTTGGTTGTAAAAATGTTTAATATGTGAATAGACCGGGTTTAATTTCAAAGTAAACGATTTAGTGTACAAAAAATTTACTTGACATTTTTTCATTACTTTTTCATATCTTATATTAGATCTGAAAAGTTTGAATCTTAAATAAATCAAATTGCAAATCCTCGATATATATAAATGTAACACCTACTCTTCAATAAACTAATGTAGAAGTTTTTAAAAGAAGTACCGTGTATCTGAACTACATACTTTCCACTTAAACAAAAGACAAAGACCCTTTATAACATTAAGATAAATTTAACATTGATTAGGTGTATTGGATATTGCTACGTTTATTTTATAATAGACGCGTCAATAAATCTGCAGCTATTAAATTAAGGCAAACTTTATCAGACTATATCTGTTTTGGTCATAATGTCATTCCCACGAAAAACCTCCAACAGTCAAGATGCCTAGCCCAAAGCAAATAGCTATGACTTGACCTGAATACTCCTTAATTCCTACGAAATAATTCAGACCCAACTCTCACTTGCAGACCTTGCGTAATTCACGTATAGGTAATTCGGTTAAAATGTTAACCATGTAAAGTAACGATAAGTGTATTGTCTAACTTTGCTGTTAAATTCGATCAAGGCAATTTTTGTGCGGCGTGAGATCGCGGAAAGTGGAACATCGCTTACAAACAACGGCCCGATTTAACAATGATTTTCTTTTCTTAAAATACTTTTACTATGATACAATATTGAAGTGCGTAGTAATTGTGCTAAATGCCTTTATTTTTCCCTTTCTCTCATTAAAATCATAAAACGAAAATGAAATTTATGATCCAAGTTTTACATTTTACTCTGTTTATTATCTTTATAAATTTGGATTATTCGACATAATAGATATGTACTTTTCCTTTTGTGTGTGTTATTAAGCTCCATTTCAATGATGAAGTTTGTTTTTTACGTATTTTTTGGTTTCACAGTTTCAGAATTTATCCCACATAAAAGGCGGCGGCTGTGATACATTGAATTGTAATGATTAATTTAATTAAAAATAAAAATGGAAATTACAAATTAGTCACTTCATATGAATGAGTTCCTTATAACCAACATCAACACTGCTACAAATACGTCGGCGAAACTATTTCACACTTTCAATTTCAAGTGCGATACGTAAACCGGTATCATTGACCGCGAAATGAATCAGCTCCAAGCCGATGGCTTCCGACGGATATCCTTCATACGACTTCAATGGATGCACTCTAAAATACTATGAATGAGACACAAAGCGACGACGCACCAAAACGAAAACGACGCGTGCGCCGCGTACTAAACCAAAACGAATTGTTTCGTACAAACAGGTTATCGAAATGGGAACTTGATTCAGTTTGATGTTGATGTTTTTATTAATGAATTGTTGTAATTCATTTGTATAACACATTGTCGTTTATTACAATACAAACAAAGTTTCAATATATTATCATTGGTATGCCTTCCATTCTTGAATGGGTATCACGTCCTCGTTGAATTTATTTAAAATATTTTATGTATACATACAAAAAACCCATATCCTAATGGCGACAATTAATGAAACACCAGTCCGAAACTCATTAACATATTGCAGAGCGCATGGAATACCAGAAGGGAATGTCAAAGCGGATGATAACATTACGTTGCTATCCAATAATTGCACTATGCAAATCTGTGGTTTATATTGCAACAATAAGGGTTATAATGCGGAATCAGATCTGGTTAAAAGTGATCTACCTGTGTGGACTCTGTTATGCGCGGTCACCGGAAGGCCGTGCGGAGAATGGGACGGACATGAATGACGTCGATACGCTCATTACATTATTATTATGTCAGCCAACACCGTAACCTGTATGCTTCTGGATTAGTGAGTAAAAATGCGGCATCGAAACATTCACACTTTGTTTTTCGTTTCTAAGTGGTTACGTGAATAAAAGCTCTACTCATATTTATAATACAAAACTCATGTCAAGTCATCTAGATTGCAAATCAGAAGTCAGATAATAGTTTAAAATTCTATATTGGCTTAAAATGCAAATTCCTATATTAACTGGTCTTACAAATATTTTCACCTTAAATCACTATATCTTATATGCCGTGCTTTTGTACCAAATAAAATTTTGCCATATAAAACAAAATAATGCAATAATAAAAATGGATATTCCTATATGTACTGAACGTGCAGCTAAAACCATACATATACGATAAAACAATTAATGTTTTATTAATACTAATTAAATACTGTTGTCGTGCTTTTTGTACCATTGGAGGTGTATTCAATCTTTGAACGGCAAGAGACGTGACATGCGTACGCGATGCAGTGTAACTCTCCAACCGTATCAAAGGAATCTTTGCTATTTGTACGTATTATTTTCAAAACCGTTTCATTCAGCGACAATCTGTCATTCATGTCGTTGTTTACATTTCACAAGCGTGTAGAATAGAACAATAGAGGCAGTAAACGAAACGTAACGGGCGTCTCCTGGCGTTTAGTGTTTACAATAGATAGGGAACGTGAGAATGTTGTTCTAAACCAACTTTATCCCGAAGGTGGGTTCCTACGTGCCCATTACAAAGCCGGCACACGACAGACGTACCTCGAATTCATTGTGTAGGCGGTCTGTGCAAAGGTGTCATAAACAACAGCCATTAGCCACACTGCTAGATTTAAGCCCCAAAAACTACGTACAATCACGTTACAAGTTTTAGGCGACCAATTGTAATTATGAGTTAATTGTAGTGTCCGTGGGAAAGAGATTTGGAATTTCGCCTCTTTTATAACTTCCTGTTGCCTAAAATGCAGGGGATCTCGGATCAGCGTAGCTATGGACCGTTGACCTCATCGTAATACGTTGAAACAATTATATGCAAATGTATGTTGATGTGATAATATTTAGCTACGTGACCGTAATAAAGCGGACATCGTTTGATGAAGGTGGCGTGGCTTCAGGGTTGCCTATTGTTTTATATACCGCATTCGACTAATAACTTTATTTCCGTATAATTAAGTCATTATAATAAAATTTATTGTGCCACACATGGAGAGAAATTGCAAATGCGATTCTAGCCTATATAATAAAACCAGGATAGGCAGCTATAAAATAATATATTTAATAAGCATTTTATTTTAATTAACACCCCTGTTTATTATTAGCATTTAGTATAACACAAGGTGATCCGTGTCGATTGTTTATCCGCGTACTTTTTCACGGATTTCCATAAAATTTACCCAATGATAGGGCGAATATCTTCCGGCGAGTAGTATTCGTACATATATTTTTCCATTCAAGTCTTCGCGATTACATAGTAAATTCATTGATAGCAGCTTGTTCCTGTCGGCCCGCAGGCTCGCTCGGTTTCCGGACAGGGCCCAACTTCCGCGCCTCTATTGTCCTCTCCCCTCATTAACTATATTACCGGCTATGAGGACCCTAGCCGAGTTTACCTTGTACCGGTATTTAATAAAAAATAATCAGCTTTTTGATAGATTTTTTGTTTGTATGACAAGCTGTGGGGTGTGTTCGCTTTTGCCTTTAGTTGCTTTTGAATGATTTTAGAGCTAGAAAAATTACTAGATTTTTATATGCATCATGCTGTTTCATTCAGTGTTATGTTAAAAAAATATTTCTGCAAGAACTCTATTTTTTTTTACTTTGACTTTGACCTTGACTTTGACTAAAAAAGATCCTGCAATTTTAGTTATCTTAATCCAAAATCCTATATATTAACACTTAATATGTGAAATCTTACAAACGTCGTCTAAAAAAGGCAATAAACTTATAAAAAAACCTTTCAAATCTGTACCATAAACAAATGGAACGATTGTTTTGATCAAGAAAGGAAGTATCGATATTGCTAATTGGTGTTAAACGTTTGTTTAAATGGCTGTAAAAACGACTTAATGGACTGCATCGGCGATTAAACGAAGTGTTTACCGCCCAAATTAAGAGAAACGGCTCCTTAAAAGTAATTTGAGAGATAATTTTTAATGATTACTTGAGATGATCCGTCTTGTTTATCGCGTTATCATGTGATAATATTTGTTGGTGGTATCTTTTGTATGGAGTTGTTTCATCTAAAGTGGGTTTGGTGAAGGAGGGGCGGCAGGTGCGCGGACGCACGTGCGTCGCAGCTTTGCCACCCCTAAATGCGGATTAAGCAAATATAATTAAGTGGTTTGTTTTTAATCTTATATCACTTATTTTAATTTTTATGTCGCTTAATGTGGAATACATTATGCATATATTATGTATGTTGCTTATTAATATTGTACCAAATACAGGGTGGAAGAGAAAACAAAATTGAATATTTAGTAAAATCTGATACTATATAGTTATATACCATGCGAGTATTTAAATATTAAAAACATTAATTCATTATTTAAAATATTGAGTTACAACGTTGTCAGTAATTTAGCATAAACCACAAACTGCATTTTCCTACTTAAATAAATTATTTAAAAAAATCTTCTTTGTAAAAAGTAAATATGCCTTAAGTTCTTAGATTTTATAGTCTGTAAATAAACTAAAAATTAATCAAAATCATAAAACCCGATCAAATTTACATTAAAACATTGATATGCGTAATATGCTGCATCATAGTAGTGTACTTCCATTAATGATCACCCTTTACGTTTTTTTCTAATAATGAAGACGTAATTTAGCACAATTGGTAAAAATCTTTTTATTGAGGAGCTAACACCATTGTAACTCAAAGAAATACATGGCTAATATCACCGTTAGACGTGTCGCATGTCATGTACAGGACAATCACACAATGCGTAGTCAGATACTGTAGGAGTTAATGCTAGCTCGCTGACAATTGACAATTGTTACAAAATCGCCCTGTCACGTGACACTTGCTTAGCACGACCATCTCAATTACGCATCTATTGTGGAATAACCCGTTAGCAGTCCATAATATAAGAGTAAATGTGTCTATGAAACTTACCTGATGATAGGTGATCACCACCTACCATATGCATCTAACATTGACAACTTTAAAGGCCTGGCAAATATGTTAAACCTCATAGATACTAGGCACGGAATAAGAGAAAAATAGATGAGCAGATAGGATGAGAATTTGTAAGAAAACCCAGCTATTAAAGAAGAGGGTAGGTTAGTTTTAAGAAAGGGTTGTAGAACTTATCAAAGGCGGACAGTCTCATGGGCAAGAACTATTGAACAATGAAAGCTAACCTAGACTAAGGAATAATAGGGTCAAAACACACATTTTATGGGGTAAATTTCGAGCATTTGCGATGTCAATTCAAACGTACCCTTAGGTAAAGCCACAATCGGCCGGAAACGGAAGGCGGGTTTCGCGATCTTGGTGAAATTCGTCTGGCAGCTGCGCGTGCGCTTCGCCAGCTGGTCGCGATCTAATGTAATAGGTCATTTCCGCTTATACGCCGATATCTTGACAGTATGGTAAGGAGCACTCTACAAGCCGTTAGCTTGCGTATCCGTTACTTGATAAGTCGTATTAAGCCTTGTAGTACCTGATAACTGTCTGGCTAAAAAGTGAAGGACTTTGTAAAATACATTCACAATAATAGCAACTTTTACTTTTGTATGAAAATGTGTAATGGACGTGTTTTTGTATGCGATTATCGCTTTGCTTTCTCAATGACTTGAAGAATAACGATGTCGGCCTTTTTTATGTAACAGCGGGCAAGCGGAGCATGCGGTTCACCTGATGTTAAGTAACCAACCGCAGCTCATGAACATATACAACAGCAAATTGTCGCAGATGCCTTACCGGCTTGAAGGAAGTAGAGAGAATTAATGATGGAAAATTGGGAGAGAAGTAGAACAGGACATAGACATAGTAGACAGGACAACAGCTCCTTATGGAATTCCCGTATGAAAGTGCTCTGCTGGGGGGTAGTAATTACACTGGTGCGAGCTTGGCCGAATCGTGAAAACTCGGCTGCCACTCTTTCACTGTCGTCTCTTACTACACCCACGGGTAGAAATGGAGTGGCTACATATATTCTTACCTATCACCACACGAGGCTTAAAACTTTATCAACTGTTCCGTTAATCTGTTTCTATTCTTTGCCACAGTTCCCTAGACTTACTTATAAACTGACTATCAAACTGACTATCAAAGTAAAACAGAGCTGCCCTATTATTTAGTAGACACTAAGAACATAATTAATACTAGAAGGGCATTGGATTACAATAACTTATTCAAAAAAATACATGCATATGTTCCTCTTGCACACGTGCGATGCTATTTCTATATTTAGAGCAAATTAAAATAGTTATGATAAAAAATGCATATTTTTAGTAATGAGGGAAGGACACATGATACGTTTTAGACGTGGATATAAGAAGGTATTTATTTATGAATATTATTACGTTCATTATTTACTTGATAGTCAAAATGTTGAAGTATCTTTGTTTGAATATTTGGGTGTATAAACCCTAGCACGTAACAAAGGCTAAATAGATTTAGATGATATTTAACACCAAGATACATTATAATTACATAATTATGCATATATAGGACGATATATTAAAACAAAGAATATATTTATGTTTCTATCCACGTACGCGAAATGGTGAACCAAAGCCAAGTTAGTAACCTCAATACAATAAATACAATTATGCTTTATCTTTACCAAATGACATGATATTTTGTCAGATCAACTTATAATACTTTTATATTTATAGATGAAACTATGTTACGCGACTAGTTAGCTATAATCCTGCGGCTCGTACATCCTCATTAATATAGCGTGTTCTAAGAGAAGGAAATTTAATAAAACCACACGATTTATGGAGTCTTGACGTGCGCCGGAAACGCGATTAACTGAAACTCGACTTTTCTATTCTCTACCGCTTGATGTTTGGAGTTCTTGTTAATTGTTATCAAATTTTTCGACGAACCGAAATTTTTATCTATTATAATACATTATTTTATTGTATGAGTATCGTTAAAATATGTTAAATTATTTTAAAAATCAAAATACCCCCTTGTACTAGTTATTGGAAAACCCTCTGTAACGTTTTTAAAATGTCAACATTATAAAAACGTTGTAAATACCTAATAAATTGTGAAAAGTGTTATTTTCAAAACCTATCTAATATTTAATTAATATCTTTTGAAAGCTAAAAGAAGCAATTATTACAATTATTATCCATATGAAACATCTTCACATAGCCCAAGCAAAGCCCTGAAGATTTTTAAATAGCTTCATCTCAGTGCACACATGAAAATAATTATAGTTCAATTGCGCGTAAATAATTTCAGCAGCTTTCATACATCTGTCGTTGAAGCCCTCCATGTTTAATTTGAACCACAAAAAGCCACGCGCCCAAATATTTTTTATTCAACTCAACTTCCGTCTCGGGTATATAACACAAAATATAAAAACGTACACGCATACGTACGTATGCATTTTAATTAATTCTGCAATTGCAATCAATTAGAATGTATCCTTTAGATAACGTGATATTGATGTAAAAGGGAAATAGAGCTTTAAGGTGCTTATTTTCTTTTTGTTTAAAAAGAATTTAAATATATTTGATTTGAGGTACATGTTTTATTTTTTAGTCATATAAATTACTATGTTATCACGATGAAGCTTTACGTTACTGTAAAATTCAATTAACCTACATTGTTACATCTTTATATTTTGTGTACATGTGCTAAATACAATATTGCAGTATCATACTCAAAAAAAGGCTAATCTAAACACGTCAGCCAGACCCTTGAAGTTCAAAGACCATCTGTTGCATTTCGTGAAAGCGTAAACGTGTGAAGAGCTCAACAAGCATTTCAAACAAACACTTCAGTAACGCAATCCCCGGCTGAATTCCCTTGACGATATTATTTTTCACGATCATTGGTTATTTCTGCTGTCTAATAAGATACCTATATTACTAGCTGTGCCCGTGATTCGCCTGCGTAATGTGTAATGGTATGCCCTTAAGTCTTCCTCGGGAACTTCTCTATCATAAGAAGATTAGGTGATTAAATAAATAAAAAAAAATATTTACTAAAAAAAGCTCACTAAAAAACTTTTATTAAATATTCCTTAATGTTAACCTACTTACTAAGAATATTAACCTTAAATCAACTTTATAAATCTTATCGTTCAACAAAGTGAATGATTGCTGTTTTTTTTTTATTTGTTAACGTTAACACCAAATCGTCTCCGATTACACTGATTATGGTATAAAAGCTCGAACAGAAGCATCATGTAATCTTGTTACGAGATAGTTCCGAGGTTTAAAATAACACTGTTAGCGCCTTACAGCGATGATCCATTGTATTTGGCTAGTAATCCCATTGTCTGATGTCCCTAGCGAAACTACTTTATCTCCCAGTTATCTATTTTACATCGTAACCGAGAAAAGCAAATTATGTAATACGATAGATATATCTTTTGATCTATTTATGATGTTAATCTTGTTTTGTGCTAGCTCGTATCTTAACATCGCTCTTGGGATTGTTTATTTTGTTGATTCTTTAATTTCAGGGTGCGAATTCTTAATCATTGCAGTATCAATAGAATAATCTTTAATACATCAAGGATGTGACCCCAAAAATCCTGTGAAATCATTTTTAGGCTAAAGTATGGTGCATATCACGTGTATGACATACTGTGTTATTATTATATTGTGAATGTGCACCAACCAAATCAATTCACTTTGTGTTCGGTCCAGTTCGATAACATCTGGTGGCAGGCGGCAAGGACGGCAAGGTGTCTATGAACACTATTCAATTATTTGACACAAATGCTCCGAGATCAAATCGTTGTAACGTTATAAAATTAAGCTATAATACATAAAATTACCTGTATATCTTTTGAAAATATATATTGATCAAATCTATGTTCAATATCGATTACAAATTTTATATTTTTGTCATTTTAAAGTTATAATAACTGTTGTAAAATGTCATTAGTGTATTAGATATAATGATTTTAAATGAAAAATGTATAAGAAGTTAATATGATTCCTCAAATTGGATTAAACGGTTTGCCTATTTCTCCATTAATACAAACTGTATTATTATTATAAATGCAAGGCATATTTTCTAAGGATTCATTTAGCTAGTTTAATGTATTACAAGTAGAGCGGTAAAGCTTTTAACCATCGCCTGTCGGGGTAAGTCTGGGGTGAATCAAACTGGGGCATTAGCCGGGTGTAAATGCATTTTTTCTTAGACATGTGCTCCTGCCAATTTGCCGGCAAGGTGTTTGGGACGGCGCCTTGGCAGTGATTTGACATATTTTTCATTTGATACATTATACTTTGTGCGCTTGTTTGTTTACGAATATTTGAAAGTAACTTATGAACATGTGTGGTTCTAACAAAAGTATACATTTTTTTGACATCTAGAATTTCGTAGCAGTGAATGCTTCTTACAAGCACATCTTTTAGTAGAACACTGTATATTCGTACACTGTATATTTTACAGGATCGCTGCACACTCCGCAAGCTATTTCACTAAACGAAATCTAGTGATATAAGTATATCACTAAACTTGGACCGTTTTATAACTATACTCCTAGTAAGATAGTAATGAATCGCTTTCGTATAACTATGTTCCGGCATATAATTATATCCCTAGGGATATATTTATGTTACGGCTTTATCTATCTTACTGCGACATATACACGAGAAAAGCGGTTGTGTCACAAAAATATACGCATAACGTTTCGCCTCAAGTAAAAGCCAAGTGACGTAGTCGTCGTAAACAGCACTTAGGACGCCTGGAAAGCAAAGAAAATTGAGTTGAATGAGAATTTATACACCCTGTAGTCTGACTATATAAGACATAGGCATAAAGGCAGTCTTGAAAGAGAAATATTCAGCTTAAAATTTTCACATAGATTTTATTTTTATTAGTATTTTGACCGCAACGTTCCATACTTTATATTAATAACTAGCTAACTAGCATCTAAGCCTTTGATAAATATCCATTTATAATTGTTGCCAAAAAAATGACCACCTTTATAACAACTCAATCCAATTTTACGCAAAAATAACTCTATTTTAGATTTCCACTGTGAAACTACCATTAAATGTAATTGTAGGGTAATTCATGTAACGACCAATTTAAAACCTTCTATTCAATGAAAACTTACAAAGGGAAAAGGGAATGTCAAATTTGAATGGGACACGAGCAATTAAATATAATCACGGCTAAACACGAATGTTTGCTTTAAGGTTCTTGAACAGAATTAGGGTACGATTTATTACATTTCTCTATTAGGGAATAAAAGAAAAACTTGTGTCTCTATGAATTTATGAAAAAAAAATAGTATTGTAATGTAGAAGCATACCTAACCATGTGGACCCTTTATACAATAAACTCGTTTTCTAGAATCGTTTTCTTACGTTTAAAACAAAATGATATTTCTATTTTATAAATTCTAGTAAAATTTTATTTTAAAATCGACATTAAAAGTAAAAACTTGTTGGAAGTAATCACATACACTTCAATTACCAGCATAAAACTAAAATGTCCTTTTAGCACGCGTGTAATAGTTTGTCGCCATGTTATTTGTATGCTCCACAAATCTGTTTTTATAGACGCAGCACGAGACTCGTAGACGGCGCCAACTTGACTGATATCTAACTCTCTGACACAGCACTACGGCCATATCAATATCTTTTCGCAAAGTATTTACTCGTTTTACCATTTTTCTTTCTTTATACACCAAACTTTTTGACGATACATTATATTTAGTTTATCTAGAAAATGTACTTAATAAAAGGTTAAGCTTTTAGCTTTACCAACGATATCATGACCAAACGGTCATGTAATAGATTACGCTCATCTATTTAACACGCAACGCAATTAGCCTTGTATATTTACCCGCATGAAAATAGTTGTACACGTTAAAATGAACCAATAATTGCAAACAATACGTTTATATCTGTAGTTGATCATCCGGAAACCTGTCAAAAGCGGAAGACTGTGCCCAGACCCCTCCGAATTTATAGCAATTCGATACCACGGAGGGGAGGCGTATCGCTTACCGTGCTCTAGGATTTTATAAATCACTGCGGGAAATAACGGCATGCAAACAAGGTGAACGTGTACCGGCTTGACATAATGCAGTGGATTATTAATGTTGATTTTCATTTTTCAACATTATTATAAGGCTGAGAATCTTTTCAGGTGGATTTTCTATGCATTTTCTATTAATTTGAACGTAATTTGAAGGCTTAAAAATACAAATTGCAACTAGTTCTCTCCATTCTGTTTAATCTGTAAATTATATATGTATGTATATATATATATGATAAGAGATAGTCAAAATCATTTTTAGATAATTGATATTCTTTACCAAAGAGCTGTCTAAGGCGGAGGTTGCTTGATTCTCTTCAATTGAAATGTCAACATTTCTCCACGTTTAATAAATTTAGATGGTTTTATTTACTATCGCTTTTCAATTAAACAAAATTAGATTATCAAACTGTATGCTATGACCACAGTCTAAAGAATACCGTGCTATTATCATCCCTATAGAATATTTCGTGAATTTAATTTCAAATATTCCATTCATTCTTGTTAAAAAAGCTTGTACCTTACTTTAAATCGGCATTAAACGCTCAAACGGTAATCATTAAAAATCGTAAAAAGCCATATATGTTATAGCTTTAAATAATAGTTTGCATGATCGGAGCAGTGGTTAGGCGGCCTATATTCCAAAGGACGAAATATGACGGCATACGTGCGTGCCTGTCGGTCAACGCCTTGGCGCTAGGCGGTCGATAAGCTTTCAAATTACTTTATTTCTAGCTCTCGTGGTTGAGCTTGGACAACACAAATAATGCTTGTAGCTACCAATTATTCATTCGAACTCAAAACAAAATTTATGTTGCTTTTCATAATTTCGAATTTGCAAAGAATACCATTGAAATATAGTAGATTTCATATAAATTAAATACAGTATAAAGCGATAAATGCAATAAATGAAAACAATCAAATGAAAAATCTAACATACAAATAAAACGATTTTTTCAAATGTTAAAACTTAATAGCAGTCTAAAAATATCTTGAACAAAATCTAAATATTGCATAACGTTGGCGGATATTACATAATGCAGCAGGTTTTTCATGGAAAATTGCAGTATAAAATTACCTTTGAAACGGACGGGCTTGTGACTTATTCATACGAAATGTTTTACAGTTTCAACTTGAATAAGCTTCGTAAGAATTATTTCCTGCTACTTCAGCATTGTATCGTTTGACACATTTCATCTTATTTTATACAGAAACCAAAAATAACTCAAACTTTCGATATTCTCCGTCGAGTGATATCAAAACCAAGTTTTAATTAAAACGTCCAACTTTAATTAGGACAGATATTGTAGACTTGACTCTTGAGTGAAAACGTATTCAAACTTTTCTATATTAATTAAGATTAACAGCGCTCATAAATCACGCAGTTTATAATAGATTTCTCAAACTTAATAGCAAAATTGTGCATAATTTTCGCTTTGATTTTAATTGATCGATATTTGGTCCATTGTAAAGTCATTTACTTTACAACCTAGACTCTTAAAATAAAACAATTTATGCTATTATTAAACTGAGTAAGGATCAAACTATCATGGTGTACATAAATATATTTACGTTTACTTTTTAATTAGTTTTACCCGCACGTACGATAATTACGATACTGGTTACATAAATATTTTGGATAAGGAAATATCTTAATTGTTATATACGGGTACTTCTAACATCTTTCGGCATTTTTTAAAGTTACATTGTACATATTAATAAATCATTACGCGTATAAAATTAGTACCACCATAAAATCAATAAATTCACATGGATTTATAAATTATATAAATTAATAAATTCGATCTATTTGCAGAGTAAATAAATTAATTATAAGTATATTTTGCTATAAAATAAGATTTTTTTTATATTTTGATATTTTTATTTACCTTTCTAAACGAAGATAAATCGACAGTTCAAGTCAATCGTCAGAAATTGTCCTAACTATAGATTCACCGCGTTGCATATTTTAGTTTGCCAATCAAGCGCCCACGTAAAATATGTGTGTGTTAGGACATGGTTACTACAAACATCAAATATTTATTTCTCCAAATCCTTTAATAACAATAATTATTCAGTGTATGCGTAACACATTACTTGCAATCCATTCTTATCGTGGAGAAAGCTTTCGATAGAGGAAATCGTGGGAGTCGCCAAAGAAAGTAAATACGAACGTCATTACAATACAACGATGCTATTACAATTATCAGATTTCTAGCAGCTTACCGTTTTTTGACATAGTTCGCAATAAAGAACAATCGTGTATTTGCAGCGAGAGAAATTGTAAGCATTGGAACTGACACGATCTGATGGTCTTCGTGATAATGTTTAGAATTAAGTTTTAAACGTGAGATTAACGGAAAATTTCCTTTTATAATAAATTTTTTGGAGGATTTTTTATAATTGATATTCATATGAATTTCATTGATAAGGGGTGATATTTAATACGAGAACCCAATTTGAAAGATAACTTGTATCAAGACTTTTTAACATTTAATACTTTAATAGGTTTGTATTAACGTAGCGGAAAAATAATTAATAAGATTTATTTTTTATTTAACTACGTTCTTTCCCGTATGGAAAAATTATAAGTTTACAAACAATCCAGTAACACCGCCATGCGCTTCGAATAGTGAGTTAAAAACATATTAATTCATATACATTCTAATATGAGCAATGAAAATTAAAGCTATGGTAGTGTATTATTGATCACGAACCAGCGAGAAATATTCGTAGCCCCTGCTGTTATGATTTAATTGAAGGAATGTTCAGTGCTACGCTCTGCAATCTCTGGAGGATAAAACAAGATTAATTTTATAGAATTAACTTGACATCTTTTGAGTGCATTTCTTTTTCTCATTTTTTAAATTTTGCAATGAAACAGTCTCTGTTAGCTACATTTAACTCTTTATTGTATTATTTCTCGTTCTAAAATGCCATGTAAAGTATAGAAAAAATCAAATGGTGCTTACAATTTTATCATAAAATATTATTCTCTACTGTATAATATGTTAGCTCCAATTTCGTTTAACATGTTTTGTTAACAGTAGAAATAGTAAACAATAAAAGTCATAGCAAGCACTTTGTTTAAATTTTGGGCGCACGACGAACAAACTGCACCTGCATCATTATTCTTTTGACAGGAGCGAGTATTTCAAAAACATCTTTTACATTCCGCATTGCTTACATACCGGGTATAAAAAATGAAATCCTGAGTATCTCGATGCTGCGACAGGAAACTGTTGAAAAAGTAGTAATGACGAGAAAATGCACTGAATATCAATACTATGTGGCCACCTGCGCATGCGGTCCGTCGAGTGCTCAATGAGCGACGCGTGCGCAGAACGAGCGCAAGAAATCACATCCACTCTTAATGCGGGTACAGTGAGCTTACAAAAGATGGGCAATTATTGAAAGTTTTTAATTAAAATATGACGTTCCTGTGTTCGTAGATGATCATGTTAACGATTTATTTTATAAAAAATAAATAATTATATTAATTTTTAATTTTGTTCTGTGGCATAGTAGGCTTTATTTACTGTGCGCCGCGGTTTCACGTAGATAACATAGAGGTAGCCTTATGATTAGCGTGCACATGAAGAGGCCTATACCCAACTCTGGGTGCCACCGGGCTGATTAAGTAAGTAAGCCTTATGATGAACCTGCTTATAATCAGCCTTGGGATTTCCTGAGTAAAAACTATGCGTCTTTTCTCTTTCTTATATGAGTCGTTTCTCGTTTCGCAAACAAGATTTGTACAAAATTTTATCCAAATCGATTAAGTACTTTAGATATGAAAAGACCGAGTTACTTCCGCATTTGTTATATTAGTAGGCATGAGGAAATCCTTTATGTGTTATTTGTATAATCATAACTTCGCCTATCTTATGTCCGGTTTCTAAATATTCTAGTTAAATTGCCAATACTTATGGATTCATTAAGTTAATTGTTAAACAGACAAATTTCAGGCGAAATTTGATAATTATGCGTCGCTTAGATAGCGTTATTAGTGTTAAGCGCTAACGAATGGATAAACTAGCGTTAAAGTGCCTCACGAAACCGGACATTTAATTTTAATTTTCTACACTATTTTAAAATACAATAATAGAGGATAATTCAGAACATTAATATATCGATGTTCAGCTGACTGTACACTATATACCAGTTTAGCTGAGGATCGATAAAAAGAAATATTTTAAATCTGAATAACACATGATTTCATAATGGGACGTTGTTTAAAAACTCCCGGTATCACATCACTTGTTAATGGTTCATTGATGTTATTGATAAATTGATAATTTATATTCCTGTGCGTAACTTTTCATCATATTTTTAAATTTATTTATTTTAAAACTTCAGGTGCATGTTCTTATTTATGTTAATTGCCAGCATATTAATAAACTATTCCGTAAATAAATTCACGAAAAATGTCTTCGTAATTAAATATTGATATTTATTAATTACACATTAAATTGATGAATATCCCAGTGTACATAGATGCCAAGTAAAAAAACTATAATTACTCAAAAAAATTCGTTCAACATCGTAATGATCGGTCTTTCAAATTCTTTAAAAAGTTGTTAATTTCAAAATGTAGCAGGTTTTTGAACTTTCGTAACATTATCTAAGCATGTGCTTACCAACAAAGCAATTAACTATTCCGTTACGCTTTCTACACATTTTGTCATAACTATTTCGCCTTTATCTCTAACAAAGCTTATATATTTCATTTTAATGCACTTTTATAACAATAAAAGCAGTTATTTTTATTTAAGGGCCTGGTCAGCTCTGACTAAACTCAGATCGAGTAACAAATGTGAAGTGAATTTATTCATCGATATATTTTATAAATCATTTAAAAATTATTGCATCAAATATTTGCTAATAAGCAATATCAAGAATAATAGTATCCAAGTTATTCGTTACGAGTTCTAAACTTATGTAAACAAACTGACCATAGACATAGACCAATTGGCAAAATTGTTACTATTTTTTGATTTTTAGTGCCGTCCTAATCCTCCACATCAGGGCTAGTTCCAAATGAGTCTGAGAGTCTAATGCGGATGAACATAATTAAAACTTAACCGCAGAGCTTATTCTGTTAATTTTCAAAGAGTTCCCTGCATATATTCCACATGGATGATCAGACTCGAATCCAATTTCTATGGGGCTACTCTGACACTCTACTCTTTTGAAATCGGTCTCTTTCGAAATGCGATAACATATATAATATATATAAAACGTTTAAATGGAGAACCTCCTCTATTCTTGAAATCGGTTAAAAATAGTTTTGTTCCTTGTTGGTGCTCAGATATTATGTCGGTTGTTCAATTTTCATTCTTTCACGTCGTATAATCAAATAGGTACTTTGATTAACTAATTAAATCAACGGCGCATAAATTTGTCTCATTAACTAATTCGTAAGCCATCGTGAGAGAATTCAAAGAATACGTGTGAACGGGGCCTACAATAGGGCCGACTACACTCCGATTTAGAAGAGACGAACGAACAATGCTAAACGTGGTGCTGCAATGATTACGCACTCGTAGGCGGCATGGGAACGCGTGTTTGCATTCGAAGCTTTCTTCCGCATATTAATGTCGTTATTAGTACAATCATTAGTTATTCAACAAATTGAGGGCTATTAGAGAACGCTTAAGCTAGGAATCATATTTGTTACATCATTTAACAGGTACGTCTGGGAAGGCGACTATTCTATATAATAACGTTGGGATGGCCGGGCGAGTGTATATGTATGTGTGTATGTTAGTATATAAATATCCTGCCATCGTTATGCCACCCACTTATTCCATAGCAAAATATATATCAGCAACGTTTAACGGATACATAATGTCATTTGACCCTATTCCTTCATTTTCGGCTATGACTTCATGTCCCGAACGCGGAAAAATGGCACAAAAATCCCCATCCCACTTTCCGCGTATACTTTATTACAAATAAAATATAACTCAGCAGTAACGAGAACATTTATTGCTTTGCTCGTATAATTTAGACATCAGAGGATCGTGCCTTTATTGTCCTGGCTATTAATGCACCGCCCACGAATATTCGATAAATTGTCGTATATACTAAGCCGATACAGAACATGCTGTCAACTTCATATTGAATGTGTTACTTTTGAGTAAATTTAGATTCCAGTTCTGTACTTATGCTTAACTCTGTAACCGACACGAATGATAATTGTATAGAGTAGACAAATATTTATGTTCCTTTTGGAAAGGTTTTGTAATTGCTATTAAATAATTTTAACTGAAGTGTAAATTTGGATATTCTAATGTATATATATATCGTCCTCCTTGACGTAGTCCGTCAATGGTTCGCCATTGACCCGGCTTGTTATGTGTGAAAAGCACGAAAATGACTTGCAAAGCCAAATTTCGCTTTAAAATATCTATTGCATGGCGCGCAGTACAACTGACCGTCGGTGTCAAAAGTATATGTATAGGTAGGCTTGGGGCGGGTGTTTTTAATAAGGCGTTTATTTTCTAGGTCTTCTAAGCGTTTTAAATGCCTAAGACAAGAAGGTCACGAAGGCTTTTTCGGACATTATTAAATTTCACAATATAACTTTCAGGAAATTTTATATTTATTAAGAAAACATAATATATCTTCTATTGATTATAGATATTGTAGACGACTTGTACACAAACTTATGCTATGTGAGCATTAAGGAATATCCTACTTATATCAAAAATAAGGTTTTCATTTTCGTTCCTATACAATAATTTAGCAAGGAATTTAACGTAAGACCTAAAATGAGTAGTATAATTAATGTAATTTAGTCCGGCAAACGTTGAACTTATTTGGACAATTGCCGAAATGTAGCGTGTTACACGCGACCACTTGCTTTGCTTTATTAATTGCAATTTTATACAAGATGACATTTCCAAATTATTGTTATGAATGATAAGAGTAGCTTTGTCTTGGGCCGCTATACATTGCTTTTAACTGCCTACAAAACTGGGAAATCAAGAGGTTAATAGTTTACACAGGCCTGATAAAAACCTTTCCTTTCCCTTCCTTTTCTCCATATTCTTTCCATATAATTACCACATCGATCCTATACAGAGAACCTAGTTCAAAATTATTATGGCTATGTTCATTTGGCTAATGGTAATATAGAATGCAATCTCAAAATAAATACAATTATATAATCGAGAAATCCTAAATTCAGTAAGGAAACAAAATTCAGGATTTTTAAATACATTGTCTACGTGACTATTAAGACTTAAGACAAGGAATACATCTACAAGCATTTTCGTTGACAAACTTTAGTTGTTTATCATGTGTTCGGCACATAATAACAATGCGTAAATGCTGCTTCAAAAATATACTTCACATCGCACAGTAACTCTTTCAAATGAAAATGAATGCACAAGTCAAATGCATACTCGTTATTCTAAATTTAAAGCAGACGAAACATTTAAAATTATCTGCCCGTGGCCTACAATGACGATCGCAAATTCACTAAAGATTTATTTAGAAACAGGATAGCTTTTACTGAAGCGTCGGCACTTCTCAAGTTATTTTCTTCGGTTCATTAAACTTAACTTTGTATCGTTCGTGTTGATATAGATTTGTGAAGATATGTATTGACATAAAGGATAAAAATAAATTGACGATATTTATTCTAGTAGCTCATAAAGTAATAATAATGTATTAATCCTTTCATTTAATACCATACCCCCACCGATTTTACCAATTTTTGTATTCAAGATTTTTTGTATCTATACATACAAAATTTTATCAAGACTGCATAAACCACACATTAGAATTCCAAATATCCTCGGACAAACATTTAATTTTAAAATAATTTTTAATTTTTAAATATCCTCGGACAAACAATTAAATTTATTTTAAACCTAACTGATTTCGCTCATCTTCTAGCTCAAATTTTTTTTTCGCCTATGAAATTTTATCAAGATCGGATAAACAATACTCAAGTTATTGTTGGACCAAGTTTTCCATACTTAATAGAAACATAAAATCGCCCGGTTATCTCGACTCTGAGACCCCCTTCGCTCGGTCAATTAAGAGCTTTTAAGAGCGTAACATAACATTTTTTAAATGAGTTCAATTTTATAAAAACAATAATTAACTACGTTTAACTAACACCGTTAAATAGTCAAGTCACTATATCAATAGACCTAGAGTGCAAAGATTAACCTTTTAATTTCTAATTAAAAAAATAGGCGTAATGTTAAATTCTTTTAAAAAATCATAAATCAACGCCCTTAAGTGTCTTTATTTTCTCAGTTAGTAACTGCGTTTTACACTTCTCATATTTCAATTCCGCAAAAACTCTTACCTAAAAGAGTAATTCAAATCTGAGCAGACAGCTCCAAGCAGCACAGCAAAGAAACCACGATCGCTGGCGACGCGGATGTCGCCGCATTTAGCCCGGGAAGGAGCTCCGCCGCCCAGCATACCCCTCGTGTTGCGAATTGTCTGTACTAATTCTGTCCTTTGAGTGCTTAATGGACGGAAGAAGCTAAAAGACCACATTCTGTAGCTATGATACTTTGGTTCTTCGGTATATCTCGCTAAACAAATATTATGCAGTACATAAAAGACATATGTCAAAAATAAATGTATTTTAGTACTTAATAAATATTAAATTAAAATGAGTTTAACTACGCTACACTAAGCTTTAACTTACTTATCAACGTTTACTTCAATAATTCGTACTGTGAACATAAAAATTTTTAAAACATTTCATACAAGTGCCCTTAAAAAATTATCACCATTATTTTAAATTCAATAGGGCACTTCGATGGCATTTTAAATAGCTCTCGTATGCGTAATTATATCGCAGGTATGTGTATAGGCTCATCTTTATCTCGTTATGCAGGTAATATTCGCATTATGTCCTTGAATAGCTAGCGGCTAGCACGTGCCTGGTATCGGCCTTGTGACCTATCGCATGGCCTTGCAGATGTCGTCTGCAGGTGCCTTAAAATAATATACGCTATTTTATATTTCAAAGCTACAATTACAATGTTAGGACTTACTGCAGTAGCTGTTAATGTATTTTTAGTTAACTACAACGTTCATTTATAGTTATTTTAACCGCGCGCACAGAAATATTTCGAGTAATCAGCTCTTCAACGATTACCATCCTAAATGAGGTAGCGACGAGCTTAATTTACTCTATTAAATCTAAATCTTCCATTTTAGTTTGTAAGGACACTTCTTAGAAATAAATATTATCATAATATAGCAATAATGCACTTGTCGATATTAGAATGCAAACAATGAGTGACGTGCGTCTTCACTTGAAATCTGGAGATAAGAGCGTCGCGTGTCAGGCATATCGTATCGTGATGTTTAAAATAATATTACAGGCTCGGACAGCATCTTAATATTCGACTTCTTATTTCGTTAGCATATGGTTTACATTCGTGTGTTATAAAGGGTACGAAAAGTGTGCTGGTTTGTTTGTCGGCAATGTTTCAAACAAGGTGTTTGTATGAGATATGGTTATCGCCTGGGAACGACAAACAGGCAAGCCTCTCCGCGTGCCACAGCCACCGCCACTTGCGCCACGCCGGGGAAATACCAACGAGATAAGTCCATGCCGATTGTAAGGCGATTTCTAGACTCAAGATAACGAGACAAAGTTTACTGACTATACTAGTAAATTGTATTCAGAATAAATGATTAGAGATAATGCTTTATGACAAGAAATTATTATTCAAATTTCGCATTAAACGTTGTAAAAACAACAACCGAGCGAGGAAATAATATAGTTGGTTTATATTTCATACTCTCCACACACGAATTCGCAATTATTATAAGCATGCAATTGGCACCAGTAAAATACATTAACTATTGTTCGTTTCTAATATTTTAGAAATAACGTGCACATATGCGAAAAGTATGTTATTATTAAGGACCTTTTTAAAATAGGTTCGACATAAAATATAAAACATTAGTCGTCGAATATAGATGTCTACACAAACACAATTACGTTCATTACATTGAGCAGAATATAATTTCCTTGAAAGAATCGGGGATAACATAAATATTTAGCTTAAGAATATCTTGTAATACTTTAACAAAAAACTTTGAAAAATCATATCATTCGTTATTGTTCCACGCAAAAACATGTGAACGCTATAACGATAATACGAACTATAATAAAGATTTATGTGTCGCATCGCCACATCGTAGCCTTTTCTATAATGAATATAATTTATATGATGTAAGTTTCATGAGATATAAAAAGGTAAGGATATCAACATGACTTAGTAGCAGCGCTGATAGAATTAATTAGACGAGCATCGGAACTGCATTGCTTTGTATGCAACGAGGTTGCAAGCCGTCCGTTACGGGCGCATTGGCGAAGCGTCGTTGAAACGTAGCAAGACAAATTGACATGAAATTCTATGCAATTTAATAAACTGGGCTAGTTAACTGAGGTTTGTTAGAAACCGCTAAGTTTTGAATGATATTTTAGGTGTATATATTGTTATATGAACGCTACTTGCGCATGCACATCTCGCGGACAAATTCGAAGGTGTCTGAATTTAAAGCCCGCTTAAAATAAATTTTAATTGAAATTTTTGATGCTAAAGATTACTTTATTTACATAAGTCTTAAAACTTATTAACGTTTAAATCGAATGTTATGAAAGCAGGACGATGATTATCATAATTACAATTAATGTGAACCCAGATTGAAAACAAGACGATAAAATGTGTCATTTTAGTCACTAAAGTTATTCTTTTCACTTTTTCGTTACCCAACGTTAATAACGAAGTGGCAAAATTTTGCATTAAAAATATCATTACAGGAGTTGAATATTAAAGATAATATTCAATAGTCGTTTTGTCTCGCGAACTGGATCTCATTAAATACCGCAGTGGGAGCATGTTTACCGCAGAAGAATCCTGGCAGGTTATCTGCAGTCGGAATGCAACAATCGACAGGCGCACAGGTGGAGCCGCACCTGCCGGTGACGATTCAACGTTTATCGATTCGTATCGATTTTATAAACATCGATTATACTTGTGTTTACTGGTACACACATTAGTGTATATAAACAGTATTTGCTACAGATTTTTAATACTGAGATCTAAAGTCCTTACAAAGCTTGACATTCAAAAACTTGAATATAACCTATGCGTTTAATTATTTTTTGCCTACGCTGTTCTGATATTTTTAAATATAGAACGTGGGTGCAACATATTAGCAATTATGTTGAATACTTCAAATTTGAATTTATTGGACAGCAATAAAATATCAGCAATTATTCACATGTGTAACACCTACATAGTTACTAAAAGGTGGACAAATGGTTTCCTAACACGACTGTGAAGTCAATGGTCGGGTCATCGTGGCGAATATGGGCTGTCTGTGTCGCCCCCGCAGTAACGGATCATCTCTTTGTGCTTTATGAAAGTACTACTTCTTTTTACTTTCTATTTATGTCTAGTTTTCCGTCATAGACTCTGAGATTTTCGGATTAACGTAGTGTCTATGTTGCTTCAAACGAGGGGAGATTTCCTTGTAGTTATCATTCGTAAACGAGGATTTTCAATTAATTTTAAATCTGGATGATTCCAAAATTAAACTTTCGTAGTTAATATTTATTCAGTTATATGTTAAATATAGTTGTTGGATATCTACGCTATGCTTCCCTTAATTTATTTTTATCTTAGAAAAACAGCTGTTCTTCAGAATCATTCGACAAAAAGCCGTAACATTTAAAAACATTTACAAGTGGTTAATGAACTATATCAAATAAAAGTAATTTATCTATTGGGCATGCTTGCAACCATGGAAGCCGTAACTGATAGCTTCTAAAAATACCTCTTCATAATCCAAAATTAGCGTAAACATAAATTGATTTTTACTGTCACTTATGGAGATCCATGTTCATCTTGTTCTATGTAGTTATACTATATAACCTTAATGCTTTAACAACCAATTAGAAGCTTTTGTTTCATAGTACAATAGTACTAGCCGTTCTGTAAAAGTTTGATGCCATCCGGATCAGTACCGGCGCCTGCGCCGTGAAAATGGCGGGTCCGCAAACACTTGAACCGTGACCGCGATTAACTGCCTTCGAGACGGGACGAACGAATCGATTCACAAAACCGTGTTACGATCGCTAACCTGGCAAAAAACTGCCATGATTACAGTGACAAAATACTCGGAATAGAAACGGGAAAGAAGCTGGAAAATTCTGATTTGAAAACTTGAGCCAACCAAAAAAATCTTCATAGGCATTATGTGACAATAATAAAATTAACTTCAGTATCAGTTTGTAGGTTAAGAAAGTAGTTTATAGAAAGTAAGCAGCAATAAATTATATAGAATTTTCAGGAGGGGTAGTTAAGATAATAATCAGTAAAATACTTAGCGGTAGCGGAGCAGGCGGGGCGCCAGGCGGCTCGTCAGTAGTGTTTTGAGAACAGTTAAGGAATAAGGTGATTAAAAGCACTCGGCAGTCGGGCACGAGCCCCGAGGCCCTCTGCGTATATCACATTCCAATATAAATTAGTTTTTGACCGAGCCGTTTATGCACCCAAATAAGTTATGGGTTACCGTAATTATCCGCTTAGTTTGATGTTATTTTACCGAAATGTAGAACTATTTTTTCGTCGAAAAAATTACATACCGTTTAAAAGAGTACGTAAAGATAAATAAGACAATAAGTTAACCGCAGTCGGTGCTGGTGTAGTAGTATCGGAATTTACGATTGATAATTGAAGAGTGCGTTTCAAAACAGTGTGGTTTGCGGTGCGCCCGCGCCGGCTCGCATGCGCACGCGATATACGCGCCCACGTCTGGTCCAAGTCAATAGTTATTGCATTAACACTACAAACTTACACATTAATATATTCACAGCTTCTCTAACATAACACAATTAATGTAAATGTTCCGTACAAATATTGCACTACAATAAAGATAATATTTTTTTCTTTACGATCGGCAATCTTAAGTGTTCAACCCTATAGAGTTGAGGGTCAATTGATGATTTAATAGTACATGCTAATAAAAAAAATATTTTTGGACCCATTTTCAGCAATCAAGACAGAGTATAAGTTATCATCATATATATGACTATCTTTGGTATTAAAAAAAAAACTTATTGATCAGTTTTCCTTTACTTGTTCCACAGCCTAGACATCAAACGTATTCCGTTAAAAACCTCGTAATTTTTGCATTTCCCCCGAGCCCGAGGCTATTGCCAAATTACAAAGCACTTCGCAGGAATAATTGCGAGTGGTCGCGTGTAAGAAGCCGACGTACGCATTATGTATCAATCACATATCATATTATTATTATTACCAATATAATGGACATTTCTATCACAAAACAGATAGATACAGAAGTAAAATTCTATACATAGTACGCTAGATAAACGCACACATAGGCACCGTTCATCGACAATACTTCGGGCTACATCGGAACATTCCATGCGCCAGTTGCGTCGATTTGCGACACACGCCTATTAACTTTTTTGTGCATAACTTTAAAATATACTTTTGTTATATTTTCTTTACATTTTCTTTATTCTTGTATTGTTCTCGACAATCAGTCAAATAACTAAGTCAAAACTATAACTTTTTGTGCAAAAACCACAATTAACATCCCTATCGCCGAGCGTAGATATGAAAAGTGAAGTACAGAAGTCAATCTCACATATGAGATTGATTTCTGTATCTACTACCTATCATTTTTTTAATTCCGATCACATTTGTTGACGCGCTACGAACGCATGAGCTACGACTCGCACGTAGCGCATAGACGTAGTGACTTGATGTACTACATAAATATCGCATTACATACGTATTTACTGTAGTCATATGTTCACAGTGGAGAAACTCGATATAACACTTCAGAAGCTTTTATTACAGTCTAATAGTACTCCGTATATGGCACCTGTTGCCCAATTCTCCATTATCGTGTAAAAGAGAAAGGTGTACAGCCTTCCCACGACAAGGACCTCCCCGATGCGCATACATTACTCCACGCATTGTCGCCGACGCCGCCCGCCGGCCACACGCACTCTCTGGCCCTTTATGTGCGCCCAATAACACCAAAGCCAATTGGAAATAGGTTTAATTACATCACTTTAATAAGCGTTATGTTTATTTAATAAACGTCACATAAAATTAACCATTTCGATTTTATGTCTGTTGAATAATCATCATATCGCGCCGTTCGTCACGCGGCGTTAAAGCGTTTACGAGCACCTTTCCTAACTTTTATTTAGAAATGATGGTTTCTATTGATACACTTATTTGGTGTTAATTTTAAATTAATCCAATACAACGCCGCGAGCGCATCTCCACTCCAGAATCAGCATTAACATGTTAATGAAGGGGCGGGCCCTCACCATGATTCCATACAAATCACGTCCTGTGTCTCCCACGCGGCACTCCTCCGCCGTGATATATGCGTTTTTTAATAACCAATTACATTGTCCACTTCACATTTTTAAATGTTTTCATGTGATATACATTGTTAACATTCAATTCTAAATCGCATAAATATTCCCAAAAAGTGTCTTACGATGTTCCTTCTTATAAGTACAGTTATCCAAAGTATGGGTTGTAAGTTGTAGTATTACATAATATTGCGTCGTAGATCAGTCCTGCCGCCGCGGTCGGTAGGGCGTAAGAGCCAGGTATTGTTTAGGGTTCTGATTAACATAGTAACGAAGGGGCGTGGTCGGGCGGTTACTGACGCCTGCACAAAATAAATAATTAGGATCCTGGAATGTGCCCCCTTAAATGGTTTAAATTAAAACAACAGATCTAAAAAAGCAAGAATCTCCGTTTAAGTTTATTTTCAATTATCAGGATGTTGTGATGAAAATTAATTTTAAAATTGCAGATTTACTTCAAAATTATGTGTACTTTCTGATTTGTATAAAATGTAAGAACAAGTACAATTATTTACATTAAGATAGTTTTAATTAACCATTAAGTTAATCTATAAAGTTTGATTTCCCAAATATCTATGCTACTAAATCATACCCTGTCACATCATATAGGTGGTAAAACATTTACGGAACGGCAAAATAATTGCTTACATCCAAATTTTATTCGCCACGATTTATCACACGTTGATTAAGTCCAAGATCCCGATTCCCGGACGTCCAGATACTTTTATATTGTCTCTAATTTGCACCCGCCGACCAATCAAGCACAGGATAAAAAAACCTTTGGAATTTGCATTTAGTTTTCGCGAGTAAGAATGTTAATTGGTTATATTTGGGGAATGTAAGATGAGGACACTGATAATAACAAACACTCCAGTTTAACGTTCTATATAACTACATACCTATGTGTATTTTCGTATAATATTCCCTAATCATTTTATTGTATCAATTGTCGAAAAATCAGGGTGGTAACTAACTATCGCATTTCATCATAATAAGAAAAAAGCCACTGAATAAATAATAAGCCCACTGAAATCAATATAAAGGTCACCAGGCACAATTGTACTTCAGTATCAATTTAAATTGATTTTATCAAAGCGGATAACACGCGATAAATTATATTATTAAAAAAATACTTAATACGTTTTATTACAAATTATAATTGTTTCACCCTTACCTAAGGTTGACCTTCGCGAATTTGTTGATGAGTGAGTTCCGATTTTTATACAATCTCATACTTAGATGAATACATCGGAATAGACATATATAATATGTTGGTGTCCTTATTAGCAAGAAAAATCGAAAGTACAAAAACTATTTATAGATACTAAAAACCTATTTAGGATATAGACAAAAATGTTGTCTTAATTTAAATTTGATACATCAAAACATCATACCAAACGTGCTACTAAATCTGTGTAGTAAATAAATTAGTACGATATAAGCAACCTAATTAGAAAGGACGTATGATTGATGAATTCGATTATACAAATAAAAACACGAATATAAATAAATGTCGCGTTTGTTTGAGTCCGCTCGTATGCAGTGGGTGGCATCTACATTTGTCACTGTTAACCAGGAGCTATATGCTTTGGAATCAGTGAGCAATAATACTGTTTGAATGAAGTGCACACTCAAACATTATGGAAACAAATTCTGAATTGTTTGAAAATCTATGTAAATTTGTTATTTTACCTATTCTTAAAATAAGATAGGTACTTGTATAAAATATATAGATAGACTGTATATCCCAAATATTATTAAAAATATAATGTATTTTTGGTTTGTGTATAGTGCAAATGTCGAGTTTTTTCTATCAAAAAATTAGTATTAAGGAAAACTTGGATATCAATTATCTCAATTCCTTCTAAAACATTTTGGTAGCCAGCCAAAAATATGCTTTGTGAAAATTTATTATGCATAGCAAATGTATCAAAAACATTTATCATACGTGACTTGCTTATCGTCGATTGACCGCCTGTTCTAGTAGATTGTAGTGCTACTAGGGAATGTAATACAGGGATACCGGGATACCGGTATACCTGGATCCCGCATGCTCTGTGCAAGGTCAATCTCATTCCATAATGAAGAGGATCTCGCGCGGGATTAGGGGAAAGAAAAGCGAATTTCATGTGTCTCTTTGAGCATTTTTTACGCCAAGTCGAGCAAAAACCATCAACACCTGTTTTTGAGAATCTATTTTCTACTCTTGTCAATATTAATTTATTTTTTTTAATGTTTAGTTAAAAACTTTGTCAATTTTGATTAAGAAATTTATTGCGGAATTGCAACCTTAAGGTTCTGAAATCAAGAGGTGAATAAGTTTCGGTGTCTGAAATCTGTAAAAATGTAAATCTGAAATATTTGTTTGTGGGTCTGTTTGTTTGAACGTGCTTATTACAGGAACTACTGGAATTGATCCGATTTGAAACTAAGAAGGCTATATTACATACGGGAGCAAAGCCGGATGGACTGCAACTATTTTAATATAGATGTCACCTCCATCCATTAGTAGCTTCTGAACCGCGAGTAGACCGCGGTGGCCGCTATCTTAGCAAGCATCGAGCTCTATGCAAATGTAGTTTTTGCAGGTTCCAATTGAGAAGGCAACTTGCATCCAACGTCTGGGCTGGGTGGCCGAGATGAACATGCTCCAGACAATCAAATAACTTCTTCTTATAATTTTCTTCGGCGTCTTATAAATACATTTCGGTTATCCTCAAAAAATATTAGATTTGTCACTACCGTAGTCCTTGAAATATTTAATACAAATCTATAAATAAAATAAAATGTTTTTAAATATTATAAATTTAAACCTACCAAAAAGCTGCATAACTAAAATATGACATCATAAATAGTATTATTCACCCGAGCGAGCTTTATGAAATAGCTCTAACACCTTTTTTATTTGACTCCTCGGTAAAATAATAGAGAGTTGTTAAATTAACGTGTCGTTTTATTTTTTTAAATGGCATTTTTCAATAAATTTGCTTCTTACCTGATATTTTGTTAATAAATTACATCTATCTTCAAAGTTATGTTTAGAGCAAACACTTTGTATATCTTTATGTACAAAGTAGTTCACAAATAATAAATAGAGCGTGTTAGCATTATTAAAAATGAATAGACACAATCGTTTAAAGAGAACTGTTATACAATAATTGTTACTAATTGTATACATAGAGGACAAGGAGGGAACTCCGCCGAACAACAACTATTTTACATATTATAATATTCAAAATTGCTCTCAACGACTGAGTCATCCTCCGACAGGACTGTGTTCAGTTTGTTAAGGTAAAGGTTTGTCCTATTTTTCATTTATTAATTAAAAAATATATAATCTCGTTTTACATAATTTTAATGAACCAATAAATATCGTGCTGCCCTATATCGCGTTCAGGAAATTTACCACTCACTTGATTTAGCTTTTTACTCATCTAAACCACTAAATTTCATTTTATTTATCAAAGGCTAAAATATTATTATTTTTAATGATCGACAATTCATTTATATTATTTTATAGCTATAAAAAGCCTTATAATTTACTACTTAGTTTGGCATTGGTACTATAGGTATATCTAGGTTATATTATAATCACGCGTCAATCTTCA
>LQNK01001261.1:385068-402138 GCA_001586405.1 Phoebis sennae
CCCCCCCCTGGTTCCTCACCACCCCACCACTGATGTCGCTCATGTTTTTTTTTTATCTTTGCAACTTTATCAATATCACGCCCCCTACTCACAAATCCGAATCCGATTGGAAAGTATCGAAAATCGGAACAAGATTCGTACAAATTTCGACGAAAACCTCTTCGTTCCGACCCAAATCCGATTTGTGAAGCAGTATCCAGATATCCAAATCGCTCGGTCAATACAAATTATCAAATTAGTCGATGTAAAATTTTAAACAGTTCACACAGCTTCAGTTTTTTATTGCGTAAAAAATAATTATTTAATTACATAAAAAACGTCGTAAATCGTAATCATATGTAAGTATTTTCCTCAACATATTATGTTCTACAAATGCCATTTTTCCTGCTGATTTGTATTTAACTACGATACAACGAATTTATGTAAGTCTAAACAATAGAAGATCCCTATAGCATGTTCTAAATTCCAAATTCAGATGCAACACGCACATCTGAAAAGGATTAAGGTAGTAAAACAAAGAAAATGCCCAGAAAAACCAATCTTTAGCAAAAACAGATGTCGTTTCGAAAAACAACAATGATCAATAAACCTAACCGTTATTATCAGATTATGACATCTGGCGCAATTGTTTCGTAGGTAATTATAACTTTCTTTACTAAAATATGGCGCATAACTCATAATGGTTTTATGGTTATTATCTGCCACACTATGTTATATATAGGTGGGTATATTATAAATAGGCATAAAAGACAGGGATGTTGGTTAAAAATTAATATAACCTTAAACATAATAATTTACTACACTAATTTGAAATCAATGTTTAAATTCTATTCTTTTTTATAAGTATATGGATTTTTTTTAATATTATCGATGGCTCTTATAATAATAACAAAACATAAGTTAATAAAGAAGTTGTAATTATACAAAACAGATGAAGTATGCTTTATGTATTATTTTTACTAAACGGATAAAAACTGCACACAATAAGTTCACAAGTCTGCATTAAACTTTATTAGGTCTATTTAAGAGTATGTAAACGTTTTTCAATTACATATTATCGTCACAGCAACCCTCGGAAACGGAACGGAACCACCCTCTCGAATATTGTGCCTTCGCTCCACTCGATCCCCGAACCACAAAAAACCCACCGGACACAGGCGGAATGAAACTTGACGGCTCGAAACGTCATTTCAACAATCAGTCTGCGCTGAGCGTTCGTGAGGAGAGGTAGTGTCGCTCTCGATCTTAAACAGCTAGAATACCAATCGCGTGTTCAATGCCGAGTGAAAGAAATAAACAAATTTTATAAATAATAAATAGAAAGAAACTACCTCATAACGTTTTATAATCTGTGAAGTTTTAATCGTACATCGATATAAAAGGACTTTATTTGATAGTGAAACATTGCAACAAATTGAGAAAAATGGGTAAGTTAAAAAATCATTTTATTAATTTATTTATAACAAAGGTATTTAAGAAATTTATTTAGTAATTTGTATACAAACATAAAAATATTAATAATATAACACAAACTTAAATGTGTAAATCGTCGGACAAATTTGACACTTATCTTCACTCTTCACCCTACAAAATATATAACTTACGCAAGTGTATTTAGAAGTTAAATTATCGTATTATAAAAATCAACACTTTTAGTACCTAACTTATAAGTAATACTTGTCTTTAAAAAAACATGGCATTTAACTCCAAACAATAGTTTTGTTCTATTTTATTTTGGTTATGACAACAATCGTCAAATAAACAACATTAGTTAGATTCGTCTTGATCCAATAATAATTATAATCATTAAAAAAATAATTTTAAACAACCATATATTAAAGCGAATGTTAAGCGAAATAAAATTTAAATTTTCAGGATAACAATATATTTTTAAAGTTTATTTTTTATTATCCAAATATTATGGTCTAATATTTTTGTTTAATTTATTTAAAAAATCGAAGTGTTAAAAATTTCATTTTATTTTGAATATCGACGTAAATTTTTGTGTATGCTATGAGGATATTACAAAAAAATTAAAAGATCAGTCCAGTTTTTATCATTCGAACAACAGTAGCAGCAAATAGGGTGGAAGATAATAAGAAGTATACATGTGTATTATCGACTGACATAGCATGTATATTTCAAATCAAATAATAGTTTTCAACTTCGATATTGTTTTAATATAATCTGATATATCTTTGGAATATAGGAAATTAATAATATGTACTTTGAATGCCATTTTTTAAATAAAAATGTTCTTGGCATGATTTATTCGCAATTTATTTATAATATTTTTATGTTTATAAAATTATTAAATGTATTTATACATGTATATTTTTAATATAAAGTTTCTCCGTATCTTTAAACATATTTACTGATAGGAATTAACATTGTTAAATAATTAATAACCAGAATTATCTGTAAAAGCATGTTATTTGTGCAAAATTTGTTTAACAATTTAATAGGTCAGGCCAAATAGCAAAATATACAAGTATGGGAACTTTAAATCTATAATTTTTGTTCTCAAATTCCTTATAAATAAATAAATTAAATAATTCCGAAAAAAAGAAGGGAGTATAAGGTTTTCTCCTGTGTTATTATATGTATTTTAAAGTAAAGCATAATTCTAGTTAAACATATTTTCCGCGTACAGAGAAAGGCTAATTAAATATATTGTTACAATATACAAATAGCCATAATAATTCTCATGAACAGCTTTTCTTTAATTAAAGTCCTCTTGCAAACCTTAAAGACGCTTTCTCGGCATTGTAATAATGCAGAGAGACTTGAAAAGATTAGAACATAATGGCAGGGAGATGGAAGTACGTGGGAACTCTCCCAGAGTTCACGTGCTTAACACATTACTTGCCGTTCTAAATGTAACATTAATATATGCAAGATTTAGATTAAACTTTTACCACGTCACAAAGGAAACTTCCTAATTAATTGAAAAAATATTACAATCAGTAAACGTAAAACTTCACATATATTATGCATCTCATTTTTACATATCGATATACGAAGCATAGATACAGTTTCACACGCGTATATCTGTATTCCCCGTTCCCGATTTGATCAAAACCCTTTTTTAATGAATGTCTACGTCATAACATCTACCTACATGCCAAATTTCAGCCCGATCCGTTCCATGGTTTGGGCTGTGCGTTGATAGGTCTATCTATCAGTCAGTCACGTTTGAGTTTTATATATGTATATAGATATTGGGTTTCCAAAAGGGTCATTCTTGAAAACTAAAGCACATACATAAAAAATATTGGTTGTAGCACATTTATACTTTAAATTAAGCTAAAATAATTGATCTAGTTACCCACGATAAGAAATGCCTGAAAAAAAAATTAACGCAGCCCAGACGGCAGAGCGTTGCATTATCGTTGTGTGCTGTATCAATGGCTGTTACATTTTAAATATAATTGTAACTATGTTTGTCCTAACATGATAAGTATGTATCAAATAATTATTACCGTATGATCTCTTTGAAATTATTTAATAGTAAGACGAGCAATTAAAAGCCTTTCATACCAAAGGCATGAATCTATGCCAACACCTACGCCTCATAAGTCACCGATAAATAAGCACGCTGTACAATTGATGGTATGTTAACACTTAACCGTGAGAAGCACTACAAATATTCATATTCATACTACCTTCATAAGTTAATGAATAGAAAACAATTTATATGGATATTACGACTAAAAAGTTTTAATTTAAAGCAACCTGTTAAAATTTATGAGATATTAACTTAATAACGTATGAATATAACTTAATATTGCCATATTAAAATGAGAATCACATTGCGTAGGCTTGCGCGTATGTTTGATGGGCAATAGGAATAGTGCCTAGTTAGTGGTTCCGGATACACATCGGACGTGTCGGATGTCGGCGTGAGTCACGCGGCGCCCACGTCGGCGCACCGCGCCCACTAGCGCCCGACCCGCGCAAGTCTGCGAAAACTTTATGGGCTTATCGTTTAATATTCATTTATTTATTCCATATCAATAAACTATTTCTCTTAAATATTTAGTGACCGACTCTCAGTAGAGATTAATGGACAATCATAATACTATAATTTTATAAATAATTATTTCAAGTCATAGTGGAAACATAATGATAATTTATGATAAGTTTCTGAATTTAAAGTTTTACAAGAAGTGTTAACATTTAATTATTCAATTAAATACTTCTCGTGAAATATTTGTTTAATAAAAATTAATTTATCATAAAGGATCATACTACGCGTGCGCGCTATTTTCGTATTTACTTTAATGAAATGTTAATAACGTAAAAATATTGCCCATTATAATTCGCTAAATGCATTGTACTATTGAAAGACGTTTAGTATAAGAATATCGCCATTACATTCACGAGCGCGAGCCGTCGCCGTGTTTGTTTTATTGAATATGTATAGTTGCTGGGACAGATTTAACTGACGTCTGCGCGGCGTCTAGGTTATTTGAGTTTTGGCATTGGCAATTTCGCCGTCTCGTGGGAAACAGAGTTGAACGACTGCGGAGACAATGGTCGACGATGCTCTGATGGATCGCGAACAGTCGACGACAGTTTACTGCCTACCGCCCACCCGCAACTCTAATCGTTAACATACCATAACATTGCCCCATAACTTAACTGTATAAAAAGTGGGTGACTAATTTTATCAAAATTGTAAAATTCTACAAGTTCTGTAGAATTTTACAATTTTTCATAAAGTTGCGAGCCGAGATTTGCGTAAAAATCCATATAATGGTCTTTATACACAGATTATCTATACAAAACTATTGACGTTTTATTCTATATTAATATCATAAGGTAGGCCTAGGTACGTCGTTATAAAAAGGATGATTCTCACCTTTAGTTATTAGTATAGATTGTAATAAGAAAATGCAGGTCCAAAATACTTAAAGCAGATTTAAAGCTCATCCTTCTGGTCGACAAATTGTGCGCCCCTGCTCTATATAACACTTACAAAATCTATATATTTCCATCAAATGCAAACCGAATTCTAGGTCCAACCCGTCTGCCGCTTTCTACGGCGTGGGGTTGCGCCGGTCGATAGCTATTAGCTGGCTACTGGACGCGCGCCAGCACTACCGCGCCAGTACCGCGACACATTAATCCACCCTCACGCCAGATATCACTGTTTTCATGCCAACTCCAACTATTTCTTTAAGTGTTATTACAGCTGAAGTTCAAGGAACGTCGTGTTCGCAAAGGAACGCTTTGATAAAATAATCGTGTCGATTGTTTGATGATTATTACAAGATATTTATAACTGGGATATCATTTAATAGGCTAAATAATTACAAGTATTGAACAATGCATTTTTGTGTTGTTACAAATATATGCATCACAATTCACAATGGTATGGATGTTCGATTGCGGCAGCATTTACAGCGAATTAATGTATATGCATTTTACGTAATCACTACCGAGATTAGCTGATTTACTAAATCCTAAGGCTTATGTCCTACACAAGTGATGTATGTATTGACGCGATGCGGCTCGTCTACGACATTATGAAACTACAAATAATATAAATAAATTATATTTTAATGATATATATAGCATACTTTATATATGTTACATCCTACGGAGTATTTTTGTTGCAAGTTTTAATAAAAACCTGTAATTTTTTTATTAATTCCCGGAGTTTATTAACGTAGACTTATCCCCATCGATAAATTTATTTTGTACATAGATCATTTAGGGCTAACCTCAGTTATTTTTACTAGTTTTAATTCAATTACGGGAACAACATACCTACATCGTCATATTAGACAACGTTGACATGATGCGTGTGGTATGGCGTCGCGTCGCGTCACATAAATCGCTTAATAGTTTTAATACACAAGTAACACGTCGGACTGCAGATTAGATTTAAACCAGCTTTTACCGGCCGCAGCTGGCCTATAAAGACGGATTAGCCCTAACAATATGCTAAAACGTTTACATAACAACTTTATAATGTACTTTTACCCACCCTGATTAAAAATGTTAGCATTTATTAAACGCTGAAAAATTTGCAAATAATTCTAGCGCAGAGCATGATTTTTTTAAGTGATCTTATATATTTAAACGGATAAATACTTTCATATGAATATACGCAGTTAGTCCTCTGTGGCGTCGTAATCTATTTTTTTAAGAACCAATACAAGATCTTTTTTAAATTTATGAATCTAATGTTAATATTTATAATTAAAATTGTAATGTTTTGTTCACAGATGAGCGGCAAAAGAACGAGGAGTTATAGATGCGCCGTACATCAGAGGGACCGAGAGGTCAGCTCAGAAAACGATTTCCATTTACTACTCGAAGACCCCACTTTATTTGCCAGGTATAAATTGCTTGTAAATATTTTTCTGCGCAAGAAAAATAAAATTCTTTTGATATTGTTACATACTTTACAAATCCAGTAATCTTCAATATTCATGGGACCATAACAAATTTGAACACAAAATAAAAATACTAAAATTTGTACCAAACATTATGAAAAATAACTCTAAAAAGTTCTATTACTCATCGAAAAAGTTTGTCTCATCAAACTCATTTGTCATAATTCCACGACCTACATAATTACTTACGTCATAACAAATCCCATTACAATGTCGGGATCGTAAAATTCTAGTAAAATGATTTAACATCACTAAAACCCCAAACATATCAAAATTTTTAGTGTATCGTTTCAATTTTGATTCCAATCAATGGATCGCTAAAATTTTATGTTCGTTTGTCGTGTCATAGTGACATGTGCTGTGCTATGCTGCAATAAAAACTGTTGATAAATTGCTCTAATACGCCGATACGAGTTAAGAATAACGTGAAAGTATAGAATTACGGCATTTTGTTACACGCATAGTTACCGTATACATACTAGCAAAATACGAATATTGTAATATACATCAATCAGTTTGTCGGGTAAATCAAAAGACATATTTGCTGATCTTAGCTTGTTGTATTGTTAAATAAATTTATGTTATTTGGTATTGTTATAGGATGGTGCACTTAGTGGCAATGGAGGTGCTCCCAGAAGAGCGGGACCGCAAGTACTACCAAGAAAGATACACTTGCTGCCCGCCGCCCCTCTTCATCATTTGTGTGACGTTGTTAGAGGTGAGCAATCCCTCGTATTACGAGTTACGACCCTAGTTAACAACTGAAAAAACACTTTCAATCGATCTAGCAATGATGTGTAGTTTTTTTATACACCGCGAATATGTATCATTCGCCGTTAGGTCGAAACTCATCACTTTCTATGCGGCGAACACCGTTCGATCCCCGCTCCAGTTACGTCGGCTAATTAAAAAGTGTAATTGCGGATTTCACATCCGCACAAACAAGCAGTTTACGTATTCGCCGCATATCTATTGGTGTGCGCGTGCAACCGCGAGCTTCGTCACACATTGATTCACCGCGGAGTGCACGATTCCTGTGAGGTTGCAATACCGCTGTGCGTACGAGATAAGAAAAGCTGGTTTTCCTTTTAGTGAATAATATGTTCAATATCCAATTTCAGATATTCATTCAGATTCATATACATATTATAACTGAAATTCCACGTAGCCATGATTAGTGAAAAATATTACGTACTCAAATCAGATTATTTAATGCGGGTAGCTATACAAAATTCTTAGATTATACGAATATGAAATCCTTTAAGCGCTATATTTCAATGTACCGTTTACAACGCAATATGAACTTGCTTAATTAAAAACTTAGAAACCTCTTTGCAAGGCTATGTATTTCATGAAAGTGTTTAACGTAGCGTTAGTTTTTGCATGTAATATAGAAATCGTAGTCATGCTTATTATTATCTTCAATCGCACTTGACTCCCGTTTATATCGTAATTAATGCTTTCTCTCTGTTCAACAATAAAGCATTGTGACAAATTACTATCACTGATGCCAATGAGAAAATTACTATAAGAAAAGTTTCAACTCCGTATTTATGTTTAGGAATTACTCGTTGAGAAAAGTTATTTTGATTTTTGAGTATTTTACATGCTACGTAAAGCATTTGCGAGATTGTTTGTTAGGTGTTAAATTAATAACTCATTGTTATATTTTACATCTATCAAGTCATTTGCTTATAATATCAATTAGAAGTATATGATGTTCATTTATCAATACCTACTAAAAGTAAATTATCTGGATTATACATGCATTCTCTGGGTCAGTTCAATAACCGGCGCAGCTTATTAAACGTTCTTAAATAACATTTCCTGTTTAGATTTTATCATTATAAGGATATACATAATTGTCCATTTTGACGGTGAAATGCGTATCCCGATGTGCAACATTCCGAGAATTATAGTATATTATTTTAGAAAGGTTAATAATTTACAGAATTAAAAACCTTAAACGCAATCTGTACCTATATAATATATGAATATAACTGTATCTGTGATCTGTCTGTCTGTTCTTGATGCTTAAAGTACTGAAAAATCTTTACTTCAAAATGTATTGAGATGACATTTTCTATGAAACTTAAAAAAACTATGTACTTCCTCGGGTTTCAAAGAATCTCTGCACAAAATATCAATTGAAATAGAACACAATTGAATAGTCTCTGAAACGACATTTGTAAAATCAAATCTTTCCTCTTTGGTTTGATTTAATTTGTAAAATCAAATCTTTCCTCTTTACATTATTACATAGTATAGATATGGGTTTAGAGTACTTGAACGTATTAATTTGTTTTCCAGCTAGGAGTATTCGCATGGTACGCGTGGGGCTCCGGCGGCGTGGCGGCCGCGGCGGGCCCGGTGCCCGTCGACTCGCCGCTCGTGTACCGCCCCGACCGGCGCAAGGAGCTGTGGAGGTTCCTCACGTACAGCGTGGTCCATGCTGGCTGGCTCCACTTGGCTTTCAACCTCCTTGTTCAACTTGCGGTAAGGATATGACGTCATACATACCTTATTTGCTTTGATTCATAACTATAAGTTGTTTAATAACTAGTTTATTTCATGGATAGGATTAAAAAATGGCTAGCCAAAAATGTTTTCCATATTATATTTTGTCAATTATTTATAATCTATTATTTATGATTATGTACTTGAATTGTGGCACTTGTGTCCGCTTAATGGCACTATTATCAGCATAAGGATAATTTTTGAGAAATTTAATAATTTATTCATTTAATTAAAAACTAGATAATTACCGCATATATTCGCACTGGGTATTACTTAGATTGTTTTTAAATATAAATCAGTTTTTTACTGTGATTGTTTTTGAATATAAATATTTCACAAAAAAAAATTTAAATAATAGCTGTGAGGGTTTGCATTTTAAATTTCCTCGCGCTGAATAAGTAGTTCTCAACTTCAATAATACGTTCATTCTTGACTAGCCGAGCTCCGAGGTTTCATTCTCGTATATCTCCCGTTCCCGTAGGATTTCCGGGAGAGAAGTTATCCAATGTCCTTCCTAGGGTTCATAAACAAAAAATCAAATTTCTCGTTTATAATATTAGTATAGACTATAGACTAATTAGCAAGTCGTCCTCCAGGTCGGTCTGCCGCTGGAAATGGTACACGGGGCAGTGCGCTGCGGCGCGGTGTACCTGGCGGGCGTGCTGGGCGGGTCGCTGGCGGCGTCCGTGCTCGACCCCGACGTGTGCCTGGCGGGCGCGTCGGGCGGCGTGTACGCGCTGCTGGCCGCGCACCTCGCCAACGCCCTGCTCAACTTCCACGCGATGCGCTACGGCGCCGTGAGGCTGGTCGCGGCGTTGGCCGTCGCCTCCTGCGATGTTGGCTTCGCGGTCCACGCTAGATATACTAAAGTGAGTACTCAATAGTACTAATGAAGTATGGCGATAGATAGAGATTTTAATGTAGATTTAAGTAGGTTTCACCCATTCCAAGAAAAAAAAAGTTTTATCAATACCAGTAACATAAATAAGTAGTGCAACATTATTCTAATAGGAGGCCTGTATTCCCGCCCCTCTCCTCTCCTGTCCGGTTCTATTCCTCTCCCAATTACCCCATCATTAAGCCCCTTAGTACAAGCCAGCAAGCATATGCAACACTTTCATGGGCTGCGGTTTGTCACTTATCATTAGGTGAACCGCATGCTCTGGTTGCCTGCTGTAGCATAAAAAAAACATTTTTAAAAATCTAGACAAATTACATTGTTTATGAATACATAAATCTCTACAACGACTCGTTTTCCATTCTAGGAAGCGCCACCAGTATCGTACGCGGCGCACGTGGCGGGCGCGCTGGCGGGGCTGACGATCGGCTTGCTGGTGCTGAAGCACGCGCAGCAGCGCCTGTGGGAGCGCCTGCTGTGGTGGGCGGCGCTGGGCGCGTACGCGGCGTGCACGCTGTTCGCCGTGCTGTACAACGTGTTCAGCGGGCCCGTGGACGAGCTGCACTACATGCCGCCCGACCCGCCGCCCGACGTCGCCGGCTTCTGATCGCGCGTCCGACTCGACCGCCCGAGACACATGTAAATACTCCACGAAGCCCGTCACGACCGCGTGACCCACTCAACACGCCTAGTCAATTTACCTTAGTGTGATACGCGATAAGTAGCATTATTGAGGGAGGCCTCTCCGCTTTCGGCTCTCACGCGCGACGTGAATTTGTTATTGTTTCCGATCTTGCGATTCGTATGTTGATCTATTTTTGTATAGTGCAGTTTTTGTTTCTTCACGGAGCTCCCTCGCGATACTTAAGTGTTAAGTAGTCTTAATTATATTTGATAGGTGAACTATTTTTGTACCTACTGTCAGCGTCCGTAGTGTTTAGGTTGAAGGCGTTACCGCAATATGTTCCCGCGTGGACCGGTGTCGGCCTCGCCGACTCGTTTCTTCTGCAGGCTGTTAATTAAATTTGAATCGTGGAGGAAATCCGACGAGACGCCCGGTCCGCGCCAGCATTGTTATGCCCAACACACCAAAGATTAGAATAAAATGGCGTCCATAATCAATGGTAGAAACTAACGTTTTTCGAGTCGTATATAAATTGCGTCAACGTTTGCTAATTGCCCAATTGTATTGCTCATTATTCATTAATATTTCACAATTGATTTTGCATTTAAGCTACGTTGTTTTATTGCTCAATTGCAACAATGTTTTAAATGATTATGCTCAAAAGTGAGTTTTTTTTTTGTCGAATCGATTTACATTAGCTCAATGCTGTGGACAGACGGAGCAAACGAAAGTTACTAAGGAGATTATAAAGATTGCTCATATAATGTTAAGTCTGTGACCAGCGAGAGGCAGTATTGCCGATTCCCCGCTCTAGTATGAGCATTTGCTCGTGTACCTGGTTGGTATGCTCGTTAGCAGAACACCTCGCTAACCACTAATAGTTTTACTATACATGTGCCTGATTCCTATTATTGTAAAATTGATTGTATAATTTTAATTGTAATCAAATAATGTCAGAAACCGACTGATTTTTTTGTATAAATTATTGCAGAGTGTTTTCATTTAATTTATTTTTAAATTTATTTTAAGTGTGAATTGAAATAATTCTAATTATGTGATTATATAAAAGTAAGAATGCATCTGATTAAAAATGATTGATGAAAGGCTTAACTTTGTTTTTCTTAAACACGATTTACCCCACCCAGCAATTTCTATATCAATAAAATGCAATCACTTGAACAAAAATATATTCCACAAACAATAAAACAAGTTTCAAAATCTGCAATTGCCTTGTAACAAAGAAAAATTATTTAAACAGCCACGCAAATTTCTCATTCATCTAGATAATTACTCTATGCTAACTTGAACACAAATCAATATAATACTGTTACAAAAAACAAAGCATATGAAACTCTATTCTTGTTCATTTACTACCCTCTATTCTATATAGAAAAAAATTGTGACTCGAAGACACGAAAATTTCGTTTGTACATGGAACATCAACAAGCGTATTACATATTTGTACTATAGCATTATAATATCGACCACTCTAATAATTTTTTAATTAAGTTTATTATAACAATATCCTTCATATTATATTTCGACTGCATACATAGATTTCACAAAATCTTACAGTCAATTCAAATTAAATGTCTAAATTATGAGTGTAAAACAACCGCTTCAATAAAATACAATTCGTATTTATAATAATAACTAGAAATATGTCCTAAAGACTTTAACAGTAGCGCGCACCCACAGCGGCGCTTGTCTCTCTTGTAGATCGCCGCTGCATTCCGAGGCGTATGAGTGCAGTCTAGAACACTCGTCGTGGAGTCTTGCCTGAAATTATTATCATTTTTTATTTAATTATTATTCTTATACACAAAATGTGAGAAATAACTATTTTTTTCTTTGAGGGTAAAGTTAATAATAAAAAAGTCAATGAAATACGTGTCAAAATAACACAGGCGATAAATGGAGCTTGTTTTTTTTTTGGAACTTACATCTACGATATCGCATTGCCTAAATACAAATAGCTCATCCGAAATGCTACTTTAACAACCTATTTTTTGGAAACGTTTAACGTTGGAACAATAAAATTTTAATAACTTACAACAACAATTAATTTAATTTATATTATTTTTGGCCTCTCATATACTTGCTATGTTATTTTGTATTAAATTCTACTGTTATGAAAAATTAATCTCTGACTACCCTTCTTTATCTATAATATATATTGTATATCAACTTACTTGCAAATCAGAAGATGTTGTGAATATCGCCGCTTGTGCTTCAAGGTCTCGTCTCACGGAGCGCTCGCCAAGATTCGCTGAACCTATCACGGTCATCCACGGCACCCCACTATCTGGAGGGTAGTACCTAGGAATAATAAATATGTATTTTGTTCAATTAAAAAAGTAATGGAAATAAATATATTATTGACGCAATTGGCATTTTAATCAACTCCTGCTAAAACAGGACTTGAAAAAAATATTAAGGTGTGAAATAATTTTTATTTCAGACCTTAATATTTTTTTCCACATCTCGGCCAGGAGTCAAACCTACTTTCCCAATTATAACATTTCTGTTAATTTTGATAAGAGAATAGAACCTATGTAGAACACGGAGAATGACCATATAAATACATATATATATTTTTTTAATTTTTATTGATACATTTGTTATATTGTTTTCCACTCACCATAGCCCTTTAGCGTGAAACGTCCATCCTTGTCTTTCATATTCCAACATCTGAACTCTACTAAGTTGGTTGTATTCTTTGACTTGTTGCCAAAATCTAATAAAAGAAAATTTTGTTTTCAATTAGGTTCTCTTCATACTGTTTAAGAAATATATAAATAATTAATATTAAAGAAAGTTTAATATGTTATTGATATTATACATTACTAACTAGAAAAATTGTTATAATTAGTTTATTCCTTATTAAAAAATAAACACTGCATATCAAAACTTATCATTTCTTAATCTCTAATCTTTAATAAATAAGGTGAAATGATAATGTCAAAATTAGGTTGATTTCAAATTAACAATGTGGGACTGTAAAACAAATGCACTTCCTTTAACACAAAACATTCTTAAGATGACTTTGGGTGGAAAATGGTACATAAATACATACTTTCTGGCTATTAAAGAATAAGCATGAGGTATTCCTCCAGCTGGACCTGCAGCTCCCATAAATCCATTTGCCTATCAAAAACATAAGTAAAAATGAGAATAGCACGGGAATAAGATTAATAAAATATGTGCAAACTCATACAGTAAAATCAAGTTGTACTTACATTTGGATGGGCCATCAGCAAACTTATATTTGCTCTACAGTCTTTTAGCAATGTTTTGGCATATTTGTCCGTTAAATTGAAATATCCAGTGGCCAATCTTAAATTGGAGCCTTCTGGAACTGTTTCCATTATAGAACAGGTGGCATTTTCATCTTGATTTATGTTAAATTCACCCATTTGTATCAATGGAAATATCCATGTATCATTTTGTTTTGAAACTGCTATAATAAAAATATTAAATACATTAAGCCTTCATTACCTCTGATTATATTCATTCAATTTTAATGTAAAATACTTACTGTCATTGTCTAATGATAATTTAGAATGCTGTTGTTCCCTCCACTTATTTATCAATTTATTGACATTGGTATTGAGACTTTTTATCATCACATCTTTTTTTAGTGTTTCAACATTGGGATTTCCATTTTCTTGCTTACTGAATTTTGTCACCTCATCTTAAAATAGATTTTAATGGTTATATACTGTCATTTTTCTATATCAGTATTAAAATTGAAAAAAAGTATTCTTAATGAAAAAGTGTAAAATATATCAACTGTTATTATAATAAATAATATTTGTAACACAATCATTCCATAGTAAACCATAAATAAAACTTACTGTTTTCCTACCTATTATCTCACAATAAAAATTAGCTAAGTCTTCATCCTCAATCTCAATGTACCTGTCTTGCCTCTCTTGAAAATAGTCATTAGAACAATTTGCACCACTCAATATAACTGAATTATCAGATATATATAGTTTCATATGTTGCAGTCCGACTATTTCATTGTATCGTGAAGGAAGGGCTTTGGACCATGATCCTTGTAGCCTTGTAGTTTGATATAAAGCTAAATTACATCTACTATTTAACCCATTTGTAAACTGTCTGAACAAGCTTCGTGAATTAACCTCACCCCGAGTTCCTCTTTGATAGTCAAGTAAAACATTAAATTTCAAATTATTATTGATTCTAATATTGTCAACCGTAACTTCCAATAATTTCTTTTCTAGATCTCCAGTTCCTATGTACAGACTAGCAATGGAAATTCTTCGTTTTGCACTTCGGAAACGTTCATACAAGGTTTTATAAAACTGCTTAGGATCCGTAATTATATTAACTTTTGATGCAGTAACAGGAAAACAGGGAGACAAATTAAACATCCAATTAAATGACTGTAATTCAGCGAGTTTAAATCGAAGAGTCATTTTATTATTCAATGCAGCATAAATTGTCTTAATATACGAATACTGATAAAAACAACCGTTGTAAAATGGACTACTTTTTGTAAAATTAATGCGGAAAATCTTGTCATTTGAAAATAATTAGGACAAATAATAAAGAAAGTGTAGACATGGTGTAGACTGAAAATTGAAAATTAATATTTCTCTTGTCTGTCAATGTCAAAAACATCTGACCAGTAACCACTGACGTATCATTATTTTTTTTATATTACCTACATGGCATTTTGTACAGTAATAGAATTTTTTAGCTTTATCGCCAACGAGGTGTACATATAGTTTGAAAACCATTTAATATAAATTATTAAAAATACACTCTATAAGGATATAGCCGCTTTTTTAACTCATTTAATTAATCATCATACTTGCGCCTGCGCCACTTACACGGTTCTCACGGTTTTGACCCATGTACATTTAGACTTAATCAAATGTCAAAACTAAAAACAGTAAACACCAATGTTTTTGTTTTGATTTTGTTTGATTTGATTAATTTTGAATGTCGCTTTGTTTTGGTGGTATGATTTTTCAATTTATTTTATTTTTAGGACTAGAAATCATTGAAAGCAAAGCCCTGTAAGTTAATTTAATAATAAACATACAACATCTTATTATATATATTGAAGTCTTAGTAATTTTCTTGATGAAATATGGATATTTATTGCTATTTCACACAACATATTATACAAATCTTAGAAAGAGGCATCTATTCAATAAGTAATACGCGACTGATAACTATGCAATCATACAGTCAATAAATATTAACATTATGATAAGATTTGATAATATTGTTAATAATTATTTGTTACTGTTCTTATTTAATGGGTGAATCTATAAGAGGCCAGATTAAATATTTAATTTTATTTGGTAAAATTAGCTGTTGGGTATATAAGTTTAAATATTATTATTTTTTTGTTGTTATTAAGAAAAGTTATCTTATAGTAAGGTAAAAGATTTTTTTTAGAAATATGGAACCTCTAATAATAGTTCACGGGGGAGCTGGTGACATACCAGAAAGTCGAGTTCAGGGAAAACTTGACGGAGTACAAAAAGCTGTAATTTCTGGAAATAAAATATTGATTGAGGGTGGTTCTGCTTTAGATGCAGTTGAAGCAGCTGTGGTTTCAATGGAGAAGGATGAATATTTCAATGCTGGTAATTTTCTAATAAGTTATTAATTTTATTTTAAATTATATGTTTTTGGGATTAATAATGAACTTTATGGACTAGGTTATGGATCAGTGTTGAATTTACGAGGAGAAGTTGAAATGGAAGCAAGTATCATGTGTGGTAAAAATTTAGATGTTGGTGCTGTTACCCTTGTAAAAGATTTTGAGCATCCAATCAGCATTGCTCATAAAGTACTAAGCGATTCACCTCATTCATTACTTGGTGGTGAGGGTGCAAAGTTATTTGCTTTAAGTAAGGTAATGTACAGTTTTTTTTAAAAACTTACTAGCTGACCTCCACGGTTCCACCCGCATATTAAATAATCTTTGCTCAAAATTTCATCCATATCAGCCCAATAGTTTCAAAGCCTATTCAATTTAAAGGAACAAACATAAAATCAAATATATCCTGTTTATAATACTAGTATAGACAAAAACAGTGTAACTAACTACTAAATAAGTAAATAGCTAATTTTTTATAGGGATTCCCAACTGTACCACCAGAATCCTTAATCAGTGAAAATGCCAAACATGCACTGGAAGAATTTTTAAAACATGGTGAATTTGGAAGGACTGAAATTGGTATTAAAGAGGTATGGTACATACGTAAATACTAGATTCTAACACTTGACTACATGTTATTTATGAATGGTGATACCTGTTACCATCAGAAAATTTTTAAAACTAATATTTCAACTCATACAATTGCATGCACTAAAAATTGTGTCTTCATAACACTAATCATGATTACCTCCCAAAGTTAACAGTTTTGACCCAATTCACTGAGCAACTAAATCCTCACATCTGTTTTGTTTGAGAATTAATGATATTTTTTTATTTTAAAGGGTGGTGTAGGTACTGTTGGGGCTGTAGCAATAGATGCCGGTGGTAATGTAGCTGTTGCAACTAGTACAGGAGGCATGAGCGGAAAAGCTGTGGGTCGTATTGGTGATACACCACAAATTGGCAGTGGAACATA